>RJWH01004663.1:0-99915 GCA_004363575.1 Solenodon paradoxus
TTCTATGCTGCTATGAAGAGTAAGTTTTACCCAGGTTTCTGTGAGTACTGCAGGAATCTACGTGCATGCAGGTTTAGGAGAATAAATGGTCATATTTTAATCTCAAGGAAATGATAATTAACTAAGACTGATACCTTAATAATGCTTTAGATGTAATTATACTTTAATTTGGAATTGAATTTCAATTAGTTTTTCTATAAAGAATGAGTTATTATTATCAAGCAATATTAGAACCTCAGAATGTTATTTGTATTTGTTTTCAAATCAATAAAATGTGGTGTCATCTTATCAACACTTTAATATCAGATATCCTTTAGTAGCGGAGACAAGTGTAACTAGAATGTAAGTAACACTGGTAGTATTAAATGAGTATGCATACAGATTTGATCCTATGAAGATACCGATTCATATAGATTCAGTGTGCAAATATTATGAACTTTGGTTTTGTTTTGTTTTTTGGCTTTTATGTTTTTCATACACAGTCAGGTGCATAGTTGAAAATTCTCCTGCCAGAAACAATGTTCAATATCATATCAAAGAACAACTTATTATATGTAGTCAGAATATCTAATATCTACACATATATAAAAACATTTTAGTATAATAAAAAATATAATAGATACTATTGATTAATGTATACCATACATTTGCTAAGATCTTTAAGTATATCATGCCATTTATTCCTCACAAAAAATTTTGTGATGTAAATTATACTATTACACCCAACAATACCAGTGAAGATATGAAAGCTTAGACAGCTTTGATAACTTGTTCAAAATGTATGCAGCTTGAAAACAGATGAAGCAATATTAAGAAGTCCATTGTGGACTATGTGATATGAATTAATATGCTATGTTGCCACAAGCACACAAACACACACACCCCTACATCACACATACATATCTCTTATTCTAACATCACATGAGCATGATCCATTTGCAATGATATCATCTATAGTAGGCAAAATAATCAACTCCAAAAGATATTCTGGTCCTCATATGTTAGGTTATACAGTAAAGGAAAATTAAGTTTGAAAATAGAATTCAGACTATCAGATGATCCTCAGATGGGAGGTAATCCTGTATTAGATTAGTGAGTTCATTATAATTGCATAGATCGTTATAATTGGAAGAGGAAGGAGAATAGGGAGAACCTGAGAGATGATCCTGTAAGACAGACTATGCCCAATATTTCTGACTTTCAAGATGGAGTAGAGTAAGAGACCATGAGCCAAGGAAGATTGGTGGCCTTTAGAAGCTGAAAAGGCCAAGGAAATGGACTTCCCCTAGAACCTCTAGAGAGGAAAATAGCCCTGCTGACACCTAGTTCTTGGCCCTGTAAGTTTTCTGAACCACCTAACTGTAAGATAATAAAGTTGCAGTAAGTTAGAGGGGATTTCTTACAGTAGCAACATGAAACTAATACATCCTCTCAAAAGGGAACAATCAAAAACTAAACTATATTCAGGAAAATGCTTTCAAATTTAATTTCAGTGCTATCTTTTGAAGATGTAGAGCACTTTAGTAAAAATGTCTTGCTTTTTTACATAGTTGGCACAATATTTACATATTATAGGAGACTAAATGACTACCAAAGCTGTAATTGAGAAATAAGATATATAAACAAATGTGCTTTTAGCGTATCGTTTAGCAGTTTTGTGACACTATTCATATAAATTGAGCAAAATAGTATTTTAAAAGTCTTCTTCAAGGTGTGGCCTTGTGGCTCAGGTATTAAGTTGGTGACTGGGGCATAGACCAAGTAAAGCCCAAGGACCTGGGTTTGCCACCTGGGGCCAGAGGGAAAAACCTGTAATGAACAAACATAAAAGAGCTTCTTCCTTCTCCTCCCCACCCTCCCTACCTGCATCCCTCCGTCTTTACAAGTTTTTTCAAAAGTTTATAAATACATACTTTCTTTACTCAATCTAGAATAGAATTTCTTTAAACCATTTTGAATGGAAAAAGTATTATTTTTCCCCTATTGTTTTAGAAAAAAATTTCTACATAATGCTCCATACAAAATATCCCCAAACTCAGTGGCTTACAACACTACTTCTCTGTCTTCTACCTAAGTAGAGGACTGTGCTATTCTATTTGGAGCAGCAGGTCTATGGTTCATCTGGAAGACACTCTGGGCTCCAAGTGGGGTTCATTTTTTTCTCTGTGGGTCTTCAGTCCAGGATGAAGCGGGCAGGAGCTACCTAGGGAGCATTTTTCTTATGCTGGTTGTCTTGAGCTCCCCATGAGTAGAGACTTAGAAGGTCTCTTTTATTCTTAACTTGGAATTTGCGCACTACTAAGGAAGGCTGCTTCTGCCTGACTTCCACTGTTTAAAGTAAACTATTTTTCCATGCCCACAAGAGGCAGAAATGTATATTCTCTCCTTGGAGGCAGAAGCCAGGAAGGTAATGAATAGTAGTTAAACTATGATATATCATACTCAAAATTAATAAAAATGAATGTTGGCTAATACAGGAGTTATTTTTATGCTGTCCCAAGTACTGATAGTAATTATGCCAAGACAATTATCTAGGGGTAATGCCTATTCACCATATAGAACCTGAATAGATTAGTGAATTAAGCCAACTTTTTATTTCCTTTGACTTTTATTCAAAATTATACTAAGGATCCTCAAAAAAGCACCTCATGTAGTTTATTAGCTTGGGGAATAGCTATTATAAATGAAAATGGCCACTTATATTCATATCTTAAGGTGCTTATGTTTCTCTGCCAAAGGGCAAATTAAAAAAATCCACAACCACCATTGCAATCAGAAATATGAAAATGAGAAACTCGCCATGGAAATTAGATAGACTTTTTTTTTCAGGAAATTGCTTTTTAAAAACAAAGTCCTGAATATTTAGTATAATGGCCAATTATAGTCTTTGATAGAAGAGGAAGGTCTTAATTGTATCTTTGAACTGTGGGGCAGTTTTGTTGGAATGCAACAAATAGTTTCTTTTCTATCTAGGTACCAAATAGATCTATTTTAAGAAGATATATTTAGTGCTTTTAATATATGTTAGATTGGCCAGATATGTTCTTTGTAGTCTAAAATTAGCCACTCCGTTAACTGTTTCATAATGCTGGCCAGCTAATTGGAAAAAATAATAGTGTTACTCATCAGTAATAATAAGCATTAAATATCACTCTCTGGGATTTCATCCAATAGCACTCTTAATATGCAATAGTACTTGAATTTTTATTATATCCTAGGTAAAGAGACCATAACAATGGCATTTTGTGATATATTTTAATTGTCATTCATCAAATAACTTCAAACCTAATTTCCTTAGAAAGTGTAACTATTTTAAATTCACTTCTGTTATATCATTTTAAACATGGTACTCTCATTTTAATCAACAGAATATTAAATATTACCTAATGAGATATATGCACTCAAATGTTAGTAGGAAAATTAATTTGAAATCGAGCACACATCTACCTGTTTCATGCTTTATCCTTTGGAAAGTAAACTTAAATCAAGAGCATATATAATACCTACTATACAAACGTTTAAGGAAGTTACCAAATTATTTTCATATTGCATAGCTTTTATTACTTATTGAATTTTCTGTGGATACCCTCCTGTTTTTAAACATATTTTTTAATAATTTTTAAATTCTTTTTCTAAATGTCATTGAAGAAACATTACCTCATAACACTATATATGTTTTAAAGTATGTATCCCTGTAAATCAGTATCTATAATACATTAAAGACAGAATTGAATAACCTTCTCTTACAAGTCCTGACCACAGTCTAATCCCAGACTTTACCTTTGGTACTCCTTCTTTGGGTATCTCATCCTTAATGTGGCAAGTATCTCTGTCAGTCTGCCATACTTGGCCCCTGCATTTACCTCCCTGGCTATTCTGAACTTTCCAGTTCACTGTTAAGGTAGTAGAATCAAAGAATGTGCAAGGTGTAATTAAGTCTTTGCATTAGATATGTGTATTTTTAACTGATTCTCTTTATTATAGACATTTCTTCATTTTTCTAGATTTAGAAAAGTGAACCATCATTTAATAAATCTCTTCTTTTTTGCAGCACTATTTTATCCTGTTTATTTAAATTTTTTTTTAAGTGGATAACTACAATCAAATCTCAGGTCTCAGTCAACTAAAGCTTTATGCTAATGACATCTAAATTTTAATTCCAAACTACCTCCAAAATTTCCTATCTTTCCATCTTCTTATTCCATCCATCCATTTGTCCATCCATCTATCTATCCATCCATCCACCCTTCCCTCCCAGCCCTCTTTCCCTCCCCTCAGCCCCATGAGCTATAGACACTACAAATGAAACTCTCCAAATTGAACTTGTATCTCTTCTTCTATTTGTCTTGATTTCACTTAATAGTATCACTATCTGCCCAATAGCCCAAGTCAAAGGCTTGGAACTTATCCTTTATTCCTCCTTTTTCTGATTCCCTGCAAATATCTGCAGATTGCTTCTCAGTTTTTTCTATTTGCTCCATCCTCACAACCTGTTATTCTACTATTCTATTTTAGACCACCAAGAAATATATTGAATTGTGCTTTTTATTATGAGCTCAATTAAATACCCAACTCCAAAACAAAGCTGGGTACCTTCTATTCTCCATCTGTCTTCAAGAGATTCCCACATTGTCTATGTAGCTCTATGCCTTATGAGATGGACCTTTATGCCCTATATCCGTAGGCTTTGTTTCCTGCCTTCTGACTTATGCTTGTGTCTCTCCAATAGGAAGCTCAGGAAGAGAATGGAGTTGCATGGAGAGCCAGTTCTGCGGTATTTATTACTTCATTTCTCTGCTGAATCTTCAAGGATTGACTTCCTGTCAGGTAGTACCTTACATATTGCTATTTCTCTGGGTAACATTTACTCCGCTTGCTCTCTTTTTAGGCCTTGTAGTGGTTAGCAGTCAGTAGTTGACGTGGTTCCTGGATTACTAATATGTCCCCTTTGGTTTTTCTAAACTGCATCAATATCTTTTGTAAATAATTCCTGTATTAATATTTTCTCAAATAATTCTGTGTGAATAGTACATCATGTAATCCTTGTTAGAACTTGATTGACTTAACCTCTTATGAACCCTGTGTCTCTGGGCACATTGTTTACATCAATAAACCTCAGTTTTTTCATGGCAAAAATATGAACAATACTTTCTTCATATGGTTTTTAAAAATACATATTAAATAATGTTATAAAGTGCTTAGTATAATATCTAAGTTGAATTACATGACTGCCATTTTGGTAGGTTAAGACAGTTGGATATGAGTTGTATATGCGTATGTAGTTCAAACTGAGCATGTTCTCAAGAAATGCTAAGTTGAGTTATCAATCTTCTCATTACCGTTTCTCACCTGAATTACTATAAAAACTTCCTAACTTGTTTATTAACTCTGTTCGTAGCTTCTGATGTTCCTTAAATATACCAAATTATTTTCTTCATTAGGAGTTTATAAAGTTCTCTCTTCTATTACATATAGTCACCAAGAGGTATCCCCTCTTCTTTCATGTGTTACTTTTAACGGAACTTCTACACAGGCCTTCACTCCTAGGTAACAACCACCTGGTATTTCTATTCTCAAAGCTCCCTGCATGTGCTTTTCAAAAATGTCTTACTGTATGTATTTCAATTATATTGAAGAAAAAAATGTGTTATAACATGATAGAGGTTTAAGGTATGCACCATTGTAAATAAACATCTCTCATAATACATTAAGTTCACCACTAACATTCTATTCTTCATATAACTATTTCCTTTTACCTGATTTGCACACCTCCCCTTCCCTTATGGCAATGTACATTTGCTAATTTTAATTTTTCCTACTTATCTAAGTCTCCATTAAATCAAGGGACTTTGTTCTACCTATTCACTCAAACTTGTAAAATCAGCCTCTATGACAATCCTTGGCTCTCAAAAATACTTGTTGAAAGTACAAAAGATTAGTTGAATATAAAATTAATTTAAAAAGTAAATGAAAACATAGGTATAAGATATCCCTTCTGACCTTAAATTTTGTATCGGTTTCCTCAAAGGAAAATAAAAACCTTAGATCTAAATCCCATCTCCTTCATTGGTTTCTTCTCTTGTATTCTCATAAACTCTGCTCTCTTCATAACATGTTATCTATATCACAAATCACTTAGTTTGTTCACATATTGTTTCCTTTAAACCCTTACTATTTTCTGAGTCTGGAATGATCAGCTTCCCTTCTCTTCTTCACTAAATCATTGTTATCTTTCAAGATTCAGCTTCAAGTGCCATCTTTTCAGGGCTTTCTCAGTTTTATTTTTGTATCCATCTTTGTTATCTTAGTAACTTGCCACGAATTTGAGCACTTGTCACAAATGTGTTATTTATTTACATATTGCTTCCATTAGACTGAGTTATCTAAAAACAAAATATCATCCTTTATTATTAGCAAGACTATTTATGGCTTAATGCATAGTAAAGAGTTGGCGCAATATATATAATATTGTTATCAACCCAACATACTATTGTCATCTTCTAGGCTATATTTTAGGTGCATAGGCACTTAAAATTAATGATACACTTATTATCTATCCTCCTACCTGGACAAGGGGAGATGAGTTCCAAATAACCTCTACCAACTTTTCTAATAAACATGCTTTCAGTCTACAATGCTTATTATAAATACACAGTAAGCATGGTTGACTAGAAAGTTGGGAACAAGGCAAGCTTTTTCCTATTTGTGGAATTAACAATGTGTAAAATTATTGGGAAGAGCCCTACAGCTCTCAAAAATTCATCTGCTAATCCAAAGGTAAAATGTGTCACAATTTACTGGAAAAATGGTCACCTGATTACTTTGGGTTCCTCCAAAGAAAGAATATTCCATCTCTTCTTGATGCTTACACGTATCCTTTGAATCATTAGTACAGTTTGATTCTGGGTAAAATACATTATTAACAGGAGCTTGACTGAACAATTAAACCCTTTGTAGTAATATAATGATACACCTGAGGAAGGAAACTGTGGATGGGAGTATTACTATGTCATATTAAACAAGGTATCTACTTCAAAGGCTTAATTACATAATAAGATAAATGTAGAGTGTGATTGGAAGGTTTTCTGAGAATACAGGTGGCAGAAAGGAAAAATTAAAGATAGTGCTTAAAGGAGAAGAGCCTAGGTTTATGGAATTGGTATATTAAAAGAAGACATCAAGGTTAGTAGGTTGTGGGCGTTTTAGAGAGAGAAATGGGCATGAACATATTGTGGCAGGAGTCAGAGGGAGTGATTCAGTCTGATTTTAAATATCATTCAAAAGATTAAAATATCATCAATGTCTAACCCAGTGAGATTTCTCTGAGTTGTAAATGACTCATTTAACTCATATGTGGCCTTTGAAATGATCAGCTATTTTATTCCCCTTTGTTCCATTATGAAAGATCTAGTATAATGATTACAGTAAAAAGGATGAGTGGATGGAATAAAGGAGGAATAAAAGAATACAAAAACAATGATTTAACTTAATAAGCAACAATTAAAATGAAAAATACAGTTTCATTCAATTTTCTTTCATGCATTTTTATCCCTCTTAACAACCTTAATAGATGTGATTAACCTTAATATTCAGTTAGAAATAGTGTATTTCTAAACATATCCTCCATCAACATGGATGAAAAAGAGTTTCTCTATATTTTTTTATTCAAAAAATTGCAAAACAAAGTATCAGGAAAATCTGTGTTTATAAAACACCTGTAGGCTATATTTCTTTCATATTGTTTATATTTAGTACCCAATATCGAGAAAATTGACGTAGGATTACTAAAATGAATTTTGAAATTCTTTGGCTTTGTCTCTGACCATGACTTTTAGAGAGCAAAACTGTGAATAGTTAGATAATTAGACAGATAATATATATGAGCATATGAAAATCTCTGTCAGCCAGAGTCAGATTTTAAGGTCAGATAATTATGTCAGAAAAATACAAATATAGCTGCCATCAAAGAGGCATGCTTATAGTTTGCAATTGCAGAATTTTATGTGTTAATAAAGTGGGAAAACAGTGGTACATCAGGGTTTCTACCTTTTCTTTTTCAAAAGTGCCAGATTAATTAGTGTTTAAAGTGAATGTCAATATATTTTAGAAGGTATCTTATTTTTTCCTTTATGAAGCAAATACGTGGATAAAATAGATCTGAATCATAGGCAAGCTGATTTATAATTTTATTTTATATATATATATATATATATATATATATATATATATATTAGACTTTCTAGTTCCATAAGCCAATGGTTTTCTCAATTGCATAGAATCATTTGAATTGAATCTTTGTTGTATGCAAACTCAAGTGTCACAACTAACAAAACTGTTAAGTCATTGATTCAAGCAGAGAAAAAAGGTTTTTACAACCTAGTAATAATAACCAGTGTTGGAAAATGTTTTCTCCCCTCCACATTCTTGCTAGATGACCTTGCACATCCTTTTTGACTCATATATATATGAGTCTCTGCTTGAATCAATGACTTAACAGTTTTGTTAGTTGTGACGCTTGAGTTTGCATACAACAAAGATTCAATTCAAATGATTCTATGCAATTGAGAAAACCATTGGCTTATGGAACTAGAAAGTCTAATTGCATTTTTAAAAATTTATTTCTATTACTGCTTTGAATGCTCCATTTTCTACAGTAGTGCCTAATTCTAAGACTTCTGCAAATGAAAGCACAAGAGCCATCAGCTGCTCTAAACTTCCCTCATTTTTGTCCTTTCCACTGACTTTTGATAGAACAATAGAAGTTCCATTAAAAGTATGACAGAGGGCTCTGATTGCCCAAGCTTAGGGACCAGACTATGTGATTTCCCCTAGATTGGCTGAGTCAACTGTAAAATCATCTTCAGTAAGAAGAGATTCATGGTGTATCCCTCTCCAAGAAATTTCGATCATATGAAAGATCTCCTTCGGTCAATCTACTAAGTCCAGATTTTCCTATACTTTTAAAAAGTTGTCTTAGAAAAGAGATTTCAGAAACAGAGGAAAAAACTATTACATACACGTATAACTTCAGTGCAGAGAAATAGTTTTCTCTCCCCTTATATCAATAGTCACAAGTTGAGATAATGTATAATTTTCCCTTCCCCTCTCCTCCTTTCCTCAAGTAATATCTTATTTGAGAAAATTTAATGTGAATTTAAAAGATACTTAGGTTACACCTATATTAAATAAAACAAAATAGATGAGACAAATTCAGTCAAGAGAATTAAGATGGGAAAATAAAATAAAGGCAAATATTAAGGTTAGTTTACTAGAAATGTCTCAATATCCTAAATATTTCTTAATGGGAGCTACTATATTCTGGATTATAACACGAGTCAAAGAAGCAAACCAATAGCTACATGATTATGTATGTACATAATAAATCAAATAATCCTCTGAAGAAATATAGATATTTCTGACTGAAACCAGAAAGATATTTCTTTCAGGACTGTCCACAGAAAGAAAATCATATAATGTAATGCTCGATATCTTCAATATTCCTCTAGTAAATACAGCTGTTGGGCTTTCTAGAAATATTTGGGTTTTATAATAAATGAAGCTATTGGTTTTAAAAAATATATTTCTTAAAAGTGTGTCAATATAAGTTAATGTTATTAAATGAAATTTCAAGTCTATAAAAGCTCTCTATACAAATGGGGTTAATAGAACGTGGGTCAAAATCATAGCAGGACTTGTAAAGATGCATTTTCTCCTAATGTGTATAGTGAGCTATTACATTTTGAACCATAGTAGTGGTATTAGATTTGATTCTTGAAAAATTATTCCATCAGCTTTTAGGAGAATAGATTGGGGTTTGACATCAGAGGTAAAGTCATAATTGCATTCATCCAATAAGAAAAGGAAATGGAAGATCTGTTTTAAAAAATGCCTTTGTACACTCAATCTTTCTAACCCCCTTTGGATTTTCATGCCCTGATCTGTGTCATCTCATTTAGGATTCATTTTATAATTCTATTTTCTCTCCAAAGTTTGGTCCTACCTCTTCTATGATCTCTCTTTACCTTGTACACATACTTATCATATAAGGATATATTTTAGCTTACATATCTTTCCTGCACAGAAATAATATCTGTGATCACTATATGTATTTGACCAGGGATAAAAATACAGAATTATTAATAAATGAATGAACATGCAAATGCATAACGATAGTATAAGCCATGTGGAGAACTACCAAGCTTGTCAGTTTCATAAATTAATTAATAAAAAATAGTAATGCAATACTTTTAATGTCTATCCAATTTGGATAAACATAAAAATGTGGGAATAGATTTAATAAAGCGTACCTTCTAAACTTGTTTCTTTCAACAACATCTTAAAGAAAAATTTATGGATTAAAAAATGTGCTAGATGAACAAAAATAACTTCACTGCACTTTAAGAGACCAGGTCATTTTCTTAAAAAAAAAAAAAAAAGTATCTACTGAACAATATGAAAGAAAGAAAAAAAATTTTCTATCAATAAAAACAAAATATAAAACAACAGTAGCAGTATACCTACCCCCCAATCCCCAAATCAAGCCCTTAGGCTTCTTCCCCTACCTCAACTAATAGTCCCTCTAAATAAGAGGACCTTCTCATATTATCTTTGTTTTGGTAAGGGCACTAGAGCTCTGGTAGTGGGTGTGATATGAAATATAGCTCAAAATACAATTTCAATATCCTAATTAGAAGTTAGCATTGTGAACGAAACAATAAATATTACTATAAAAATGAAAAAAATTATAAGGCATCATCCAACAGGATTATTCTTACAACTGAGTGACTCACAGTATAATAGAAAAGAGAGGTAGAGTTTATTGCAAAGTATTTCTTTCCTAATAATACATCCACATTTTCTTTCTTTAGGTATTGAGTATTGGTAGAGGCATTCAAGGACATTTGGAAACGGGCATGTAATAATCCATGTAAATAATATAACAGGATGTTGTCATTTGTACGTGCTCAAGTTCCTGTGGTAATATCACTTACAGAGACTATTGATTTCAACAGTGAATGAAAGTGTCCTACACTTCTGCAGTGGGGGAAAAAATGACGCTAAGACAGCTATCTACTTCTTAAGAGACCACATTGATTAATCCCTGTCAACATCTATAGACTTCACCTTCAACTCTGCTAGTTTTCCAAGGCTATTTGGCACTAGGTTATAAGCAGACAAAGTGGGGAGATGACTTATACATTGTCTTAAATTATGGTGACCCAGTTTGGATCTGAAAGATTGTGTAGGACTACTAGAAAAGGTGAGTAACAACAAATGTCGGGAGACATATTTTATTAACATTTCACTACTGTAGTACATATCTGAAAAAGTTCTAATATTTGCGAATTGTGTGAAATGGTATATAAAATAGTGCTAGTGAGATTGTCATCCATAAATTAGAAGATGAATGATAAGGACTTCCTGCAGAAGATATCAGTCATCTCTTGATAGAAATAGTTTTTATTTGACAAGTTACAAAAGAAATTTATTTTTTACAAAACTATGCTTTACTTTTTGCTTGGTTATTTCATTACTGCTATCTTTTTGGTTTTAGAAATTGAATATTTCATTCTAGTTATTTGTTTTCTCTTCAGTAAACAAAATTAACTGCTGAAAAATTTTGTTTAAGTACATGTTAACCTGACATTGTTAGATCCATAAACATTAGTAGGAACATCTTGATCGCTCTCCGTGGTTAAATTCTCTCTAGGCTTAATTTGTAAAAGGTAAAAATGACTGTCTATTGAGGAGCAAGCTTGTGGTAGGTACTTTAATTTTTCCAGAAAATGTCAAGTATGTCAAGAATCCAACTACATGGATTCTTAAAGGGCATGGTCTGTACCTCAGTGACATAACAAAGCAGCTGTGAACCCAGAGTTTATGTGGGAGTCACTGCAAAGTCAGAATGCAAAACTGACTTTTTTTGAGTTAATTGCATAAGAATCTTAAAAGATATATTTTATGCAAAGAGAAAAGAATTTTCATTTAGGTTCCATTAACTTATATTAAGAAAAGGACTTGGAAAACTAGATCATAAAGCAATCTCATATTTTAGATAGGAATACCCTTTAACCTGAGCTGTGAATTTTAGTTTATATGGGGAAGTAGAAAGACATGATTTAAAGAAATCCATGATATAAAAGAAGTGGTAAGTTTGCCCTTCTTCCTCAGAGGTTTGTGAAAAGTGGCAGAATGAGATAGATTAGTAAGAGATGACTTTAATCTATTCACAGCTTGACTGAAATCAGGGAAGGGAGAACTTGAAAAATACCAAAGATATACGTGGGAGACCATGACAACATCAGGAACACAAGCAGTATTGTTCCCTTATAAAGTTTGTAGGATCTGATAGTCTGGGCATATCTGACAAGCCTCTCTCTAGCCGAAATTCAACAATCTTCAGAGTCAACAAGCACCATGGTAGTAAAGGGAGAGAGGCCAAGACATGTCTTACCATGTTAAAATCAAAGTTTTGGCACAGTTGTGCTCCTGCTGTAGGCTCTAGGAGATAATCCATTTCCTTAAATTTTCTGTACTCTAGAAGCCAACCTCATTTTTGGCTTATAGCTCCCTTACTCTATCTTCAAAGCCTGCAGCATAGCATCTCTCTGGTATTTCCTCAACTGTCGTTTCTCTTACTCTAGATCTCTTCTGCTTCCTTCTCCCACCTTTGTTATCATTACATTGGGTACGCCTGGGTAATCCAGAATAATCTCCCTATTTTAAGATCAACTGGTGAATTCTACCTGCCAACTTTATGCCTCTTTGTCACATAACCAAACACTGTAATAGGTATTGAGTATCAGGAAATGTATGTCTTCGGGGGGATATTACTGTACCTAGTATACCATTTTTTACTAACAACCACCATCTTGATCTTTCTTAAAGAGGTGAGCAAGACGGCAATTAGATAATTGTCAAATTTTCCTTACTTGGAAAAATGAAGAGTTCACAAAGTAGGGAAGCTTCTGACCCAAGGAGAAAGCTACAAAAGAGCAATTAAACCGTATTTGAGATTTTCAGACTGAAATCAGTAATTTCATACTGATCTTCATATCATGAAGCAAATAGAATTTAATCAAGGGAGATACTGTACTTATAATAAATTTCTCTTTTGTTCTTTAGTTCCAATTTGGTTTTCTTCCTTGTAATCAAGGCGTTTTTTTGCATCATTTAACTCAAAGTGACTGTACAGAATCTTGATACAGGGGAGGGGAAAATTTTTCAACCTAAATATCCACCTTTTAGATTAGTACTAGTTGAAAAGTGTTATGAACAATGATTTATTGTCTAATTTACTTTATTTTCTGAGAAAATAGTGTGTGAAAATCTCAAGGAGTCATAATCTTATTTCTTAACGGGATCCCCATCAGCAACTAAAAGGCTGTGGCAGTCGAAGGCAATAAATCAGCTTAATATGGTATTGACTAATGGTTTTGTAATTTTCAAAGTGCCTGTATTGCTCTAAATCTTGTTAGGATTTTATACTGCATTGATATGATTTCTTTTTGTAAAGAAGAAGATGTTCAGAACTCATTGGTGACCTTCCAATTTCATCTTTTTTTTCTAAATGGAAACAATGGCAACCTGTGGATGGCACTTTTTTTTTTCTGTGTTAAAGGGATCTCAGTCTTCTTGGACTAACCTTATCTGAGAGAGAAATCACTTTACTATAGATATATAACAGGAGCACATTTTCCTAAACCTTGAAACAGGCTTAAAAATATTACCTTGTATACTTTAATACCACTTAAATTTAAGTGGTTAAACATGCATACAAAATTGATTGTTAATTTTTAATAGCTCTTAGAATATACTTTACAGAACAAAATTGTAATTTACTTAACATGGCATTTTTCTCTTTCAGTGGTAAACTGTGTGAGAAGTGACTAAATTCTCAAGCATGGGTCATGATCCAGTTTAATTACAATCTGAACTGGAGGACATTTTATGTGGATTCCATATGAGCATGTAGCAACCTCTTAGTTGTACTACAGAAAGAAAAATCATTTTATTTATTTTGAAGTCTGAAAATAACCAAATAACTACTTTCAGAATAAGATTTGCAGTAAAATGATGACAATGATACAAAAAAAAAAATTAAGATGTTGTAGATAGAGCCTCTGTCTAGAAATTAAGATATCTAGTACTTAGTAGACTTTCATGATCTGTTCAAGAAGTACTGATACAGTACTTGCTATACACCAGGTATTTCAGAACACACTTGGGTATAAAATTCCAATATGGCAGACAAGCAAGATCTTCAGCTTATCTTCTCTGGACAGAAACATCAAAACTCTATCAATTTAAGAACAATGACTTTTGAAAAACGGAGGATTTTGGGAGTTAGCGGCTTTTTAAGGAAGGGTAATAGGAAACACTGGAAAGAGTAGCAAAAGCCAAGATACTATCTTGGTAGGAACACAGCTCAGGGACTGTAACCCAAGGTTAGGAAGGATACCAGTGATATAGACACTCTTCCCAGGGACTGCAGAGCTCACTCCCATATTAGGTACCCCAGATCTGTGAACTGCACCAAAGAAAGGAGTATACACATTCTGGTATGGAAAACCAATAGGGTTTTCCTTTGGAGAACAGCAGGGCTCTTGGAAGCAGAGATATTGTGAGTGTATGTGGCAGGGGCAATAGATGATGTATACACAAACCTAATTTGAACATATATTTGTTAAATCAAAAATTTCACCTAGAGGAATAAGAAAGAGCACTAGCCTTCCAGTGAACAGAAAGGCCACTGAGCGTCCTCTCAGGCATTCTGTTGTCTGTGGGGTGCCAGCACTGGTGGACATCATATTAGTTGAAAACCATTAAGGAGTCAGGGTTGGAGAATGGAAAACCTCACCCCTCTGTGATCAGTGACACTTTTGGCCATAGGAGATTACAGTTACAGATTTCTCATAGTTACAGATTTACAGTTACATTCTCGATTTCTTGAGGCTATAGTTCCCTGGGGTACTAGGGCAGCACGCACCTGGGGCAGCAGGCAGATGAGCTCATACTTTTCCAGGAACCTCTGTGAAGCTTGGAGAAGATTGTGGTTGAGGCTCGCTCAGAAGCCTGCCTGAGGCCCTTGCTGAAAAGCACCTCTACACTTGTTGTACCCACCTACTTGCAGTCATGCCCAAAAACCCTGGCCTCAGCTTCTAGGAAAGAATACAACACCTTCCTGGAGCTAAAATCCAGCAAAAGATCAAAAGATACTCCAAAGGGAAGCATTTTACTGTGGCTGACTCTCACAGTCCAAAATAAGTCCATTCTTCCCTCCACTGTGGCCAATAATGGGATGCTACAAAGTATGAAGAGGGACATTAAAAGTAATATAGGCCTGTGTCAAGAAAAAAGCAAAATCTCAAATGAAAAACTGAACCCTACACATAAACTAGAGAAGGAAGGACAAATGAAATCAGAGGTCTTTAGAAGAAGAAAATAATAAAAATTTGACTGGAAATAAAGACAATATAGAATACCAATGAAACCAAGATCTGGTTCTTTGAAAATGTAAAGAAAACTGAGAAACCCTTGGTTAGGCTCACTATGAAAAAAAGAAATAAAATAATAAGTAGAATCAGAAATGAAAGGAAAATTATAGCAGAAATGCAAGGCATCTGAACATATATATGCCAATAAATTGGATAATACGGAAGGAATGAAAAAATTGTTTCAATCATATAGCCTTCCAAGACTGAGTAAGGAATAAATATAAAACCTAAATAGACCAATCACAAGCAAAAAAATCAAAACAGTAATCAAAAGTCTTCCAAAATACAAAAGAACATGATTAGATGGCTTTTCTAGTGAGTTTTACCAACTCTTAAGATAATTCTCCTCACTGCTCCAAAGTTAAAAAACAAAACACAACTGAAGAATGGGGATAATTTCCAAAAACATCGTATGAGGCCAGTATTACCCTGATATCAAAACCAGAAAAAGACGTAAAAAAGAATATAACAGACCAATATCTCTGATGAACATAAATGCAAATATCCTCAACAAAGTAACAAATTGAATTTAGCAATACATTAAAATGATCATGTACTGCAAACAGGATTTGTTCCAGTTATGCAAAGAGAGATTCATATATACAAATCGATTAATTCGATACACCAAATCAACAAAAGATTGAAAATCATATGATCACATCGATACATGCAATAAAAGCATTTGACAAGAGTCAGCACCTATTTATGATAAAACTATCAATAAAATGGGGATAGAAGAAACAGACTTCAACGTAATAAAGATCATATGAGATAAATCCTTAGCTAAAATCATATGCGATGGTGAAAACGGAACGTCTCCTTCTAAGATGAGGAGGAACAAAACAAGGATGTCCATACTCACCACAATTAACTAAGTATTAGAAAGTCCAGCTAGACCAGTTTGGAAAGAAAAAAAGACACAAACAAAAGGAATCCAAACTGGAAAAGAACAAGAAAAACTGTTGCTATTTGCAGATATGCAATATAAATGAAAGTCCTAAAGACACCATCAACAAAAGAAAAATAACTTATTAGAACTAATGAGTACAGTAAAGTGGGAGGTTACAAAACTATTATGTAAAAATTGGTTGTTTTAACCTGCAGATTTCTGAGCTAGAAGAAGAAGAAATTAACAAAACAAATCCCCTTTATAATCACATCAAAAAGAATTAAATACCTGGGAATAAACTTAACAAAGGAAGTTAAAGACCAACACAATAAAACCTAGAAGATAATTTGTAAAAGAAATAAACATAAAAAGATGGGAAAATATTCTGTGCTCATGGATAGAAAGAATTAACATTGTTAAAATGGCCATCTTAGCACACTCTTGTGACTCAGGTTACTAAGGTATGGCCCATGTAAAGCCTATGGACCCAGATTCAAGAACTGAACCAGCGGGGGAAAAAGGTGGGGGGTGGGGGGATCATTTTACCTAAAGTGATATACATATTTAAGGCAATCCCTATAAAATTTCCATCAGTATTTTACAAGGAGACGGAACAAAAAATATAAGATTTTCATGAAACCTCATAAAAAACAAAATAACCAAAGCAATCATGATTATTAGGAAGAAAAATGAGGTATCACAACCCTGGGTTTCAAACTCTACTACAAAGTGATAACAATCAAAACATGGTATGTTGTCAGAATACAAACAGATGCACAGATGAACGGGATAGAATTGAGCCCTCAAAATAAACACACATATGTGGACAACAAACTTATGACATAGGAGCCAAAAGCATACAATAGAGAAAGAAATGTCTTTTCAACAACTGATGCTCGGAAAGCTGGACAGCCGCATGCAAAAGAATAAAACTAGATCTCTAATATCATGCAAAAAATAATTTCAAATGGATTATAGATCTGGATTAAGAGTGGAAACCATAAAATCCATAGAAGAAAACAGACAATACATTCCATATAGCCTCAGAGATATCTTTAAGTACTTGACTGCAATAGTGAGGAAAACAAAACCAAAACAGGCAAATGAGACAAACTAAAAAATACCTCTGCACACTAAAAAATCTGTCATCAGAATGCAAAGACAGTCAACTGAATGGGAGAAGTTATTTGCACATCTTATCTCCAACTAAGGGTTACTATGCAATATATAGTGTGAAGTCATACAAGTCAAAAACAAAAATGCTAACAATTCAATGAAAAAAAAATGGGCAGAAGATCTGAATACACAAATATCCAAAGAAGATACACAAAAGATATAGACACCAACGGCACAAGAAAAAATGCTCATCATCATCAAATTAAATCTTGCCATTTGTGATGACATGGACAGAAGTAGAGGAGATTATGTTGAAAAATAAGTCAGAAGGAGAAAAGTGAAAACTGGGTGATCTAACTCAGATGGAGAATATAAAGAAACAAAGCAAAGGAACATGTTAAAAACAAAAAACAACAGCCCTTAAACTCTGAAAATAGACCTGAGATCACCAGAAGGGAAAGGTATGGACAGTGGGAGTAAAGGGTAGTGGAGCTCCAATGGACAGTGGAGGAGGCGTGGTATGTTATTAAATATTTGATGAAGGTGAATCTGTGTACCAAAAGCTTCTATAGTATGACAAAACAATGTCGCTGCAATAAAAATTCTATTAAATAGTGAACTAAATCAAGACATCCTCAGTCCTCATGGAGTCTAATGTGAAAGCTAAAAAGTGTTGATTTCTATCAGGGATGATATTTGAGTACAAATGAGGAAATAAAAGAAGTACAGAGTTGTAGATTATAATAATGCTTCCCACCCCAAAATAATCACCATCCTAACTGCTGCAATCCGTGGCTACGTTGTCTTATATGGCAAAAAGGACTGCAGATTTAATTAAATTAATGGTCTCCAGATGAGTTTATCGTGGATATCCAGGTAGGCCTATGTTGAGACCTTAGTCCTTATGAGAGACAAAAGAGGATCAGAGTCACAGAAAAAGAGGTGATAGCAGACGGAAAGGTCAGAGAGGTGAGAAGATGACACAAAGATGGCTTTAAGATGGTGCAAAGTGCCATGAGCCACAGACTCTAGGAACTGGAAAAGATAAAGAAACATTCTTCCATGGATCGTTCCAGAAGAAATATGGGCCTGCCTACACTTTCACTTTAACCCAGTGAGACCCATGTTGGACTTCTGAAATACAGAACTGGAAGGAAAGACATTGTGCTGTTTTAGGCCAGTAAGTTTGTGTTAATTCATTATAGCAACAATAGGACACTAATACCACTGGAAGGTTCTTTCTGCAGTAACAGTTAATCTCAGACATAATTCTATGAATTATTCTGCATGTAGACAATGAATTTGAAGTCAAATCTTTTCCTGAAGTGCAACATTAAGGACACAGTGATACAGATACATAATAAAGTTCTAAATATTTCCTGCATGCTCTCAGATTCACATTGATATGTTCCTTTGTCTCTTCATTTCTTTCATATTTGACCACCTTGTGGTTCTTGTTCACATTCAGTGTAACTTCCAATACTCCTGCTTCTTGAAAGCACATATTAATTTGTCTATCTTTCCCCCTCCTCTTGCCTCCACCTCAGGCTTCTGTAAATTATGCCTGCAACACAAACCACACCCACATACTATAAGATTTTCCATTCTGAACAAATACAGCAAGTCTTCAGCACTGCACTGGTAAAGACTCACATGTTTTGTTCAGGAATTTAAGTGGAATAGAGTCAACAATGTAAAAAGAAAATGGAAATACCATACATGGTGCTTAAATTGTACCTGGGATCACTCAATGTACTTCAAAATTACATTCTATAAGGACTGCTTGTCAAATATCAAACTTCAGAATTGAAATCCTGGGTAAACTGCTTTGACCGTTGTCTATTAAAAATTTTTGTAATCCATGTTCTGGACTGACAAATTTATAATCACATGCGCAGGATGTGAATCTGAAAATCTCAAAAATGATTCCACCTAATGTGGCCAATTCGCAAACAAACAAAAAACTAGTTACACGGTCTATCAGAAAAGTCCATGAATAAGAAAGAGTTGCTCATGTGTGTGAAACAGTGTTAAAAACCATTTCAACAAAAAAGCAACTTTACAGTCTGTTATGTATGAAACCCACATGCCTTTGACAAATCTATGTAGAGAGCTCTTGAGTACATCGTAAGCAAATAATTTCCTTCACACACATGAATTTCAAAGATTTCATGTCTGAAGCAAAAGAAATGAATGTCATTCGTTGATCTTAAATGGTCTAAAGTAATCTGAATTATGTTATTCTGCCAATTTACTAAAATAATGACAAAATCTGTCAGTGATCCCTTAAAAGTATGATAGAGACCTTTGAAGTTTAATCTCTCCTTTTAAAGAAATTAACATATACATTTAAAACCCAGCTCACGAAGCAAATCTGTAATTTTTTGAAAATACTCCTGCATACAAAGAGAAAGTGAAATGATCATAGTTTTGACCAATTTTGATTAAAATGAAATCAAATGTCAAAAAAAACTTGGAAAAGGCCTAAGTATGATACATTATAAAGCATTAGTTTGAAAAATATGCCATTCCTTTTTCTTTTTTTGAAAAGAACATTTAAAAATATTACATGAATACACATTTAAGGACCCTGGACTTGCTGTTGATATTTTCTAAGAACAGCTGATATATCATCTCAGGCTGTTAAGGAGATGTCAAACATCCTTAAAAACGATTATTTCCTCAAATGTTGATTTGTAGCTGTTTTTCATAGACTAATTCTTAATTTGAATCCTACTTTCCCTATCTGTTTTTTGTTTTCAAGAGAAAGAAAGGAGTCAAGCAGGTACGAAGAAAGAGGAAGAGGAAGAACTTTATTTTTTATTTAGTTGTTCACATGGGTTGTCTCCCTGGGTCCCAGGTCTTGAACCCAGGACCTGGGGATGTATGTGGGACTACTCTCAGGTGTACTAGACCACTAGGCCACCAGAGCAAACGTCATATCTTTTAAATAAAAATATCTTGCATTGTTTCTGTCCTTGACTGGTTCTGCCAGTGTTTTCTTTTCTTTTTTTGCACATTTTCCATCTCAAATGCCTTTCTATCTGATACATCATTATGCACTGATTTCATATACAAGCAAATGGTGATTAAATACTTTATCCCCTAAAGAAAGGGAATCTCAAATTTTCTGAAATGAAACAATCCTTAGAAACTCTTAAAATATGAAAAAATAATTACTATTAAGCATTTGTTTTTCTTTTTTCCTTTAAAGGAAAGGTGCAGGTAGGAATGAAGGTGAGTAGACAAGCAGGCAGGCAGGAAGAGAGAGGAGGAAGAAACACCTTTATTTTCATTTCCTTGTTTATCTTGGCCATTCCCCCAGCCCCGGGACATGAACCTGGGTCCTTGGGATGTATGTGGACTGTGCTCACTGGGAGGCAGTGGACCTAACTGCTACTCCACCAGTAAGCACCCTATTCTAAGAATGAAATTTGTTTCCAACACCTGTGGTTACAGTTTTCCTTAACAAAAGGCAATTCTTGATTCATTTTTTAAAATATTTGCCTTTGTGACACCAAATCTGCAGAACTCATATTTTACTTCAAAAATTTGATTCATGAAGTAAAGTGAGTGCAATATGTGGGTTTTGCATATCAATTTTACAGCCACTAATATGTCGATTGTACATTATTTCAAAAAGCTATTAATTTTGTTCAGAGTAACTATATGCACCTTAGTTTTGTTCATGAAAGGTAAACAATTATCCTTAACTAATTATCCAAGTTCTCTTAACACCCTTTATGTTGTAGAAATATATATACATTTATACATATACATACACATGTATGTATACATCTACAGATACATATGTATACATATATACATGCATATACATGTATATGATATATATATATATGTTAACATATATATGTTATATATATAACAATGTATATTCAGGAGCAAAGAGCCATTTCATTTTGCTTAAAGAACCAGGGAAGAAAGAGATGGTGCCCCACTCTAGTCCTTATCTTCATGTCATAGATTTAAATGAACTGCTGGTTCTGAACTCATTGTCATGTACTTAAATCAAGTAGGAAAGAATCAGAGGGCCAAAGAAAATTTATTTAACATTAGGAGATAGGTTCAAAGATTCACTACCAGGATCTAAGTTTCTATTAATTCAGGAATACTGCAATCAGAAAGAGAACTATATTATCCAGGCAGCCTCATACCCTAATCACAGCTAGGGAAGGCATCTTTGTGATCTTCCAACTCTATGAAGAACAAGGAAGAGTTCAAGGGCATGCCCTCATGGTGCCTTCACCTTAATGTTTATTTGGCAACAGACGAACTTGTCCTGTTAAATCTAGGAAATTACTTTTTATCTTTTTCTTTACACACTCCTAATCCTATAAAGTTTTCCCTACTAAATCTAAAAAAGCTGTAGTCCATTTCACCAGGCCAAATTTTAGCTCAGGAAATGTTTAACATATATGTTTGGCTTTTGAAACTAAAGCAGATCAACAGAGTAATTAAATAGATGTGCTTTCAAATTTGCACCATCTAGATATGTCAAAATATTGTCAAATATTCCTAGAATTTTCCTAAAATGACCTCATAGGCCATAAGGAAAACCCTAATGCATTTTCAAATATGGATTTTGTATAGCTATTGCTGTTTAAATATAAATCAATATAACAGATAAAAAGCAAAAACAAAAATATTTTTGGGAAGACACATTTCTGGAAATATTTTGGAACAAAGAAGAAAGTGAAATAGAAATTTAAAAATTGTTTTATAAATCCAAATGAGAATATCTTATATCCAAAAATCTTTTGGAGCTAAATTTGGACTCGATAAAAAATTAAAAGCATCCTGAACCATATTTCATTGAATTTAAATGCATAATAAAAACTGAAAGGAGTTAATGTCAAGCAGTTAGAAAACAATTATGAAATAAAAGCAAGAATATTAGAAAGGATAATATAAAGCCATAATTTGATATGGCTTCATTAGAATGTAGAGAAATACATTTTTGAAAAATACATTAAAATATTTTAAATAAAAAATATATCCATGATTGTCAAAGTTTTTCTTAAAAGGGCTGTAGAGTAAGTATTTTATGCTTTACAGGTCTCAACTATTAAAACCTGTCACTGTAGATGGAAAGCAGTCAGAGAAAATATGTAAATGAATGGACTTGGCTGTGCTTCCTGAAATTTATTTACAAAAAATAAGCAGTAAACTGAATTGGGCCCATTTGTGGTAGCTGGCTAACTCTGAATTAGATGAAGTTTTCTCAACAAAGATGTGCTTTAATTTTCTTGGATGTTGGTAACATGCAACACATGAACATTTATCAATATTCTTTGAGTATTCAGAAAAAAACAAAATAAAAATATAATTACTTTAAAATGGAAAGAAATGGATGTTTATCACAGAATTTTAACAAAACATGTATATATTGATAAAAGATGAGCTTAACGAAAAGTATCACTGTTTTTCACAGAAACCACAGAAGTTGAATTTACTGCAAATATTAGAAACAGGCACTACTAAAGTTTAGGATAAGAAAACAGTCTCTGGCAAAACCAAGCACCCCGAACAGAAAATACAGATATACATTGGAAGAAAGAAATATTTAACAATGTGTACACAAAACTGGTATAAAATTTAGTATTTTTATAAAAGGAGATTATGATCAGACAGGGTTTATTGTATTCATGCAAGAATTATTCAATATTTTAATATGTCTTTCTTTCTTTGCCAACTCTGATTATCTGAAAAAGTCAAGATAGATAAAAATTATATAAGAATTAATGACATTTTCTTTTGATAAAATAATCAATTTATTATAGTTAATGAAACATTTTATATGAGGACAAAAATAATAGAGGAACAAACCAAATGAAAATCTGTATAGTCAATATGAATAAAAATTTTAAACTACTGAGAAAAGATTCAGTAAGACAGACATAATAATCTTGATTAGAAAAATTCAGTATTCAATAATAGAAAAATTATAATTATGATTACATTAAATTTGTATTTGGAGCTTGGAAAACTGATTCTAAATTTAAATTTTAAAGATTTAAGAAAGTATTAGCATAGATAGTCAACAGTCATAACATTATGCAGATGTATATGGGGACATATTACTGAGATCCTCTTTCATGGAAGGATTCACTGACCAGTGTCAAGGACTGTGGGTAGCAGACAATCTCCAGCTGTCACCTGCTTTAGGGTCCACCTCAGCTTTCAGATATGGGCGTACTCATATTAGCCTCTGAAAATAACTAAGGAACCAGCTCAGATTCATATGTCACTCACCACCTCTGCTACCTTATTGTTTTCTCAGCTTATAGCTGTCTCTGTATCATGAATGACTAGCTGAAAGACGACAAATCTGGGCTTGTTCTGCTGAGGTCAACTTAGAATATGGAATAATTCTGGAAAAGATTAATGATTAACACAGGCATGTTCAAAAAGAACTTTAAAAGTGTGGTAAGGGAAAAATCTTTCCAATGGGTAGCATTGACAGCAATATACCTCTTCTTTTACTTTATGTTAAAAAATGAGAAAAAAAAAACACACACATTAGTCACTTTTATTCAATTTAGTGTTGAAGTCCTACCCAGAGCTATTAGGCACAAAAAAGAAATTTAAAAAAAAAAATCCAAATAGGAAACACTGAAGTAAAACTCACTATTCGCATAAGATGTGATCGTACACATAACCTACCCTAAAGATGACACCAAAAACTGTTAGAACTAAAAACGAATTCAGTAAAGTTGCAGGATACAAAATCAAACGAAAATATGCTGTGTCTCTCTCTATACACTAATAGTGAATTATCAGAAAGAGATATTAAGAGAACAATCTCATTTACAATTGCATCAAAAAGAATAAAACATATAGGAATAAATTTAAGGAAGTGAAGGACTTATACAATGAAAAGTATAAGACACTGATGAAAGAAACTAAAGATGACACAAAAAAAATTGGAAATTCAGCACTCATGGATTGAAGAATATTGTTAAAATGCCTATGCTAGCTGAAGCAATCTACAGATGTAATATAATCCATATAAAAATTCCACTGGCATTTTTTTTCACAGATGTAGAACAAAGAATCCTAAACATATGTAGTACACCAAGAGATTTTAAATAGCCAAAGCAATCTTAAGGAAAAAAAAAAAACAACAAGACACTGGAGGCATCACATTCCCTGATTTCCAGCCACAAACTTTTAATGTTACAAACATATAGTAATCAACCACTATGGTGTCATAAAAACAGACACACAGATCAATGGAACAGAGAATTCAGAAACAAACACATGCATATTTGACCAATTGATTTACAACAACAGAGTCAAGAATATACAATATTAGGAAAGGAATGTCTCTTCACTGAAAGGTGTTGGGAAAACTGGATACTCACATCCAAAAGAATGAAACTAGACCATTATCTTACATGGTACACAAAAACTAACTCAAAAGGGATTAAAGACTTGAATATAAGACCTGAAACTATAGAACTCCTTCTAAAAAGTATGGCAAAATGGGTGAAAGTGCTCAAAAGGCATAAACTTCTGGTTATAAGTAATGGTGGCTACAGTTAATAGAGCAATGTATACTTGAAAGATGCTAAAATAATGGATATTAAGAGTTTGTACCACAAGAAAACAACTGTAACTATGTATAATAATAGATGTTAACTAGATTTATTGTGGTGATCATTCTGATATATATAAAAATATAGAATCATTAGGTTTTACACCTGAAATTGAGATAGTGTTATAAGTCAATTATACATTAATTAAACTTAAAAAGGCAAGAAAAATGTTGACAAAGGCTAGGATATGAACAAGGGTCAGAGTTTAGAAAGCTCAGTGTTTTCAAAGATTATAGAGGAAATTACAGAAAAAGGAAATTAGGGATCAGAAGTAAAACATATATTGATTTAATTAAATTTTAAAAAGGAAAAACCACAGGTTAATCCCTCTCCCCTCTCCCGTCCACCTCCCCCACCACACACACACACACACACACACACACGTGGTGACAAAAGGCCAGTTCAGTTCACCAGAGTCAGGGAAGGAGAAAGATTCAGAGATTGGCGACAAAATGGTTTGGAATAAAGGCATGTGAATGTCCATGAGGGTGGAAACTAAATGAGATTATCTTTGTATCACATACAAATGCTTTCCAGAAGGCATTATCAATTGAAGAATCACTAAGCAAACAAACAGACAAAATGACGTATCCACCTTGTGTTAGCTAACATCAACATTGCTAAATCCAAAACAGTCATAATGGGCACATAAATAAATTGGTCATGGTGGCAGACATGAAGGGTAGCCTGAGTTCAACAATATGGCCTCCTTACCAACACTACTCAAGCTATTGCTATGTCCAAAGCCTGCAAGAGAAACTAATGCCAACCACCTTATTAGACAGTAATCTTCATGGACTTCAGAAAGAACCAGTGGTCTACTCATTTAATATTAACACAACACATACTAAGTATATGGGTTTTTTTCTTGCACACTGTGTCTTAGCATCACTATTGTTAAATGACTTAATTCATTCTTAATTATTTAGTAATATAATAACATTTGTCACATGTGGCAAGAGTGAGATTTTGTAATTACTCAAATATATATGCATACACATGGAAAAACATCAACCCAAACTGATTACAGTGATGATCTGAGAAGTTGTATTTTATATGAACTTTTCCTTCATTTTTTATTATGCTACAAACTAATTTTATAAGAAATGCAAAATACTATATAACATGTAAATATATAAAATATCATTAGTACTCATTTGAATAAAGAATCTATGACTGTCATAATAGTTTTCTTATGTTTCAACTCTTATGATTGAACATCTTGTTCTCCAAATAAAGTTGTGATTTTTGTAGAAATCTTATTGATGAGATTTAAGTCTGTAAGAACATATTGGATACCTTTTTCATTTTCATTCAAAATTATTGGGGCCAATAGGACTGGAGAGTACAATGCTAGAATTCTGGTTTCATCTGAAGATTTGCAGCTAGATAGACAAGGGTCAAAGTATATAGTGCCTTCTCAAATCTTCTATGGCAGAATAAATACATTATTAAATGAAAGGTCATTTTGCTTTTTAAAAGTGTGTATGTATGTGTGTGTATGTGTATATATATATATATATATATGTATATGTATATTTTTTTTTTACAAAGAAAGGACTGGTGAAAAATATGAGGTTTTATCAATTGTATATAAAGTAAGCAATAATACTGGATGTGTCAACAGTATATGTCCCTAGGGACCCATAGACTGCCTAACAGCTGTGAGTCTCTGTGAATGTTATCTAAAAGCAACATTCAAAAGGCTCTTTAGGGACAAAAAAATATAGGGTATGGATTTCTTGTTAATTTGCATTTGTTGAAAAGAGTATGATAAACCAACAGGTATTTCTTATTTAGCACTAAATCAACTGGCCACATAATTTTATTAATCAATATCCAATAACATTATTTAATTTTTATATTATTGCAAAGAAAGAGATGAAGAGGTTTCACATTTATACCTACAAGTGTACAGCTACAACTCATAACTAAAACTGCATGCCTTCCAGGAAGATTTATCCTTTATTATT
Organism: Solenodon paradoxus; assembly: GCA_004363575.1. Lineage (NCBI taxonomy): Eukaryota > Metazoa > Chordata > Mammalia > Eulipotyphla > Solenodontidae > Solenodon > Solenodon paradoxus. The sequence continues at coordinate 27,095 of RJWH01004663.1, forward strand.
TAAATGTAATCTCTTCCCTTTTATCAAGTTTTTTAGAACCAGAAAACAAAAGGAACCACATATTAGCTTTATTTTTATCTTAAATTCTGACAAAGCTGCAAAGATTTCAGTAAAAAATAGATAATCTTTTTATTTGCAGGTTTATCAAGAATAAGATGACAAATTACTCATTCATTAAAATGAATATATTTTACTATTTAATTCAAATGTCACCTTTATGTAACATACACTGCACACATTATTCCACATGATAAAAAAATAAGTATTTCTTTTCACATTGATCTGCCTTTTTTTAGACAGATCAGAGTTAAAAACTCATTATTAAATCATGCAATAAGGAAAATCATGCAATAAGAATATGAAATTAATCATCTTTATTATATATAGTTCAAAGGACAAAAATCTCTGTATTTTCATAGTAACTGACGTCTCAATCAATTTTAGACACCAGTATTTAATAGATTTAAGTATATTTTCTAAGCAGGTAATTTGTTTAAGTGTTAAATCATTATAACTCAACATCTCCATATATTACGAAACTCAGTTGAATATGATTTTCCTTACTCAGGAATTTTAACTATCCCACTGTTTTTTTCCACTTCTATCAATTAATATCAGTTTGGGTACAGCATATATTAACAGTGTTGGATATGTTTAAAGCCTTATAAAAAGCACTCTCTTGAACTACAGCTGTTTTTACCTACTACTCTTGAGACTTATTTTGTACCCTGGAAGAAAAGCTGTTTCAGCAAATTACAAAATGCTATTTGCTCTGTTACTCTGTTCAGACAGGCTCTCTAATCCGGTTTCCAGAGGAGCTGCAGTTGAGTTAGGAAGAGGTAAAAAAATAACAGCAGTAACTACTAATAGAAAGATTAAGCTCAGGTCACTGTGGAATAGGACAAATAAATTTCCAGGGATTGAACAGTGTTACTAGAGAGTATAGTCAATGTTGCTTCTACCACCTTTCAGAAGAACAAAAAACATGCTGGTCATTCAAAAGGTCACTCTATTAGGTGAATTTAGGCTTGGCTGTGGATGACAAAGAAATCCAAAAGAACAGTGATTTAAATAAGATAGAAGCTTATTTTCCTTTTAAACAGCCTAGCCAGTTGTTTCAAAGATGACACAGCAATTGCAAAACACTATTTTGTTGTGTTATCATCCTTATATGTGACTTCCTCATTGTAGGCAGGTTACTACTCTAAAGCCAAACATCATTACCAAATTCCAGATAACTAAAGAAAAATAGAAGGATCCCTTCTCTAAAAAAGCATCCTGCCTTAAAGGAAATGTCCTAGAATTTTTAAATACCACCCCAATATACATTCCTCTGTTCAGAGCTTGGTCACATGGTCATACTTAGCTGCTATGGAAGATGAGAAATACAGTGGGTTCACTGTATATCTGGTAAAAGTCAAGAGTCTAAATAATGTAAACAACAAAAACACTAAAGAGATTATAGAAAAGGAAAAAATGTGACTAGTTAAATGAAGATAAGAGGTTATCAACAGAAAAAGAACTATTTTAGCAATGAGTCTTTTTATACAAACCTCATGGCAACAACAAAGCAAAATTTCAAAGCAGATACATGAAGTATAAAAGAAGAAACTGAGAAAACACCATGGAAAACCATCAAAATACAATGACAGAAAGAAATATATACACACTGAAGAAACTAAGATATAGAGCAACCAGAAAACAAAAGAAAAAATGGCAGTAGTAAAGGTGTCATATATCAATAATCACCTAAAATATAAATGGACTGAACATATCAACCAAAAGGCAGAGTGGCTGGATGGATTAAAAACAAGACCCAACTATATGCTGTCTTCAGGAAATGTATCTCATCTCTGAGGACAAATAGGCTCAAAGGGAAAGGATGAAAAATGACACTCCAAACTAATGATAATGAAAAGAAGACAGAATTAATCATACCAGATAAAATAGGCTTCCAGGCAATAAAAGGTAATAAGGGACAAAAATAGACATTATATAATGATAAAAAGGTCAATCCATAGAGAATACTTGATATTATTATTTAAACCCAACATAAGAGCAATATATATATATATATATATATAAAGCAAATGTAAATTAACACAATAATAGTCCAGAGCTTTTAAAACTCCACAGATATAAATGGATAGGTCATCTAGAAAGAAAATCTACAAGGAAACAACAACATTAAATGACATATTAGACCAGAGAGGCTTAATAGATTTATGCGGAACATTCTATTCAAAAGCAGCAGGATAGAAATTCTCCGACGTGCACATGGAACATTCTCAAGGACAGACTACATGTCGGACATGAAACAAGTTTCAATGAATTTATAAAGGTCAAAATCATATCAAGTATGTTTGCAATCACAATAGCATGAAACTAGAAATAAGTCACAAAAAGGAAGCGGGGAAAATCACAAATACGTGGAGATTAAAAAACATACTACTGAAAAACTACTATGTCAAAGAAATAAAAAATGTCTGGAGACAAATGAAAATATGACCTAGCAGAATTCATGAGATGCATCAAAAGCAGTGCTAAGAGAAAAACTTACAGCAATATAGACCTACATCAAGAAACAAGAAAAATCTCAAGCAATCTAAACTTATACCTAAAGGAATTAGCAAAAAAAGAACAAGCAAAATCCCAAATTAGTAGAAGGAAGGAAAAAAAAATCATTGTGGAAATAAAAGATCAAAAACACATACAAAGCATCAATGAAACCAAGAGCTAGTTCTTAGAAAAGCTAAACAAAATTGACAAACCTTTAGCAAGACTTACTAAGAAAAATAGTCAAATAAAAACAAAAATGAAAGAGAATTTATAATAGATAACACAGAAATAAACAAAAGATCACAAATGACTACTGCAAACATGTATATGCCAACAAATTAGAAAACCTACAAGAGATGGACACATTCTTAGAATCATATAACCTCCAAGAATGAATCAGGAAGAAGAGAAAATTGTAGTAGATTAATTACTAGTAAGAAGTTTAAAAGAATAATCAAAAGCTTCCCAGGAAACAAAAGTCTAGGACCAGATAGCTTCATTGGTCCACTCTAACAAACATTCAAAGAAGATGTAATACCTATCTTCTCAAACACTTCCCAGGAAACTAAAGAGGAGAGAATGCTACTTAACTCCTTTTATGAGGCCAACATTACTCTGCTATCAAAATCAGTTAAGGACATAAAAAAAAGAAATAAAACACAGAAAACATATTTCATGAACAAAGATGCAAAAATCCTCAAGAAAACACTAGCAAACCAAATTCAACACCACCTTAAAAGGATCATACACCATCATCAAGTGGGACTTCTTCCAGGGATGCAAGGATGGTTCAACATATACAAACCAATTAACACAATGCACCACATCAACAAAATGGAGAATAAAATCAGGTAATTACCTCAATATATGCAGAGAATGCATTTGACAAGATTCAATATCCAATAATGATTTTTAAAAAAAACTTTCAATAAAATGGGTATGGTAGTAAAGTTCATCAATAAGGGCAATCTCACAATATCATACTCAATGGTGAAAAACCCTAATATAAGAAAGAAGACAAGGATATTCAGTTTCACCACGACCATTCAACATAATATTGCAAGTTCCGACTGAGCAATTAAGCAAGAAAACGAAAAGGCATGCGAATTGAAAAAAAAAAAAAAAGTAAACTGCCATTATTTATGCATGGTATATTACAGAGAGAAAACCCAAAAGACTACACCTGTGAGAATGGCCTATCATATTTGAGACAAAAATGGGACATTGGGATTGCAAAAACAGATGGGGTTATGTAGTGGTGACTAAGGGGAGGAAGCAGAGCAATCCAAGCAGGAGCAGAGTAGACAGGCCAGCAGCAAGTATTATGGGATCCTGATGTGGTCTGGTGGGACTTCATATAAATGACCAGGGGGCATTGCAGTGGTGAACCACACTGTTCTCCCTTTGAAGAAACAGGCATGCACCTGGGCTGGGGGGAATCTTCTTCTCAGGTGGCTCTTGTTTCCTCAAAGGAGATGGGAACAAGAGTAGTGACTACAGCCCTCCACAGTCAGCACCAGTAAGGGCTACCTTTAATACAGACAAAAAAGGCAGCTGCTTTTGAGCCCCCTCAACAGACGGAGTCTGGGGCAGTTCAACTGACCCTTTTGCCCCCCATTAAAGATGGCTCTGGTTTATTAAAAATGGGACAAAATTGACATTTATATCAAAATGATGGAATGGTTGGGAAATATGAAAAAAGGTCTTACTGTCCTGTTTAAAATGGTACGTATAGTCAGTCTAAGCATGCCTTGCATTTTCCAGGGGAAGTGATGCCATTTCTTTCTCTGGTGGAACTGAGAAGTCCTACAGAGATTATATAGGAGGTTCTTAGCTGATTCAGGGTCTTGGCCACGATCATATTTTCTAATCTGATCTCTTTTCCGTTTTTTCTTTTCAAATAAACCCATTTTTCATTGTTATAACTAACTTGCTTTTTATTTAAGGTAAACAGATAAATACAACTTAGAACCAAGACTTACTTTTGGAATGAACAGATTAATCACTAATATAACTAGATATAAAATGGACTAATGCTAACTAAGTATTATACAGTTTTTAAATTTAGACAAGAATACAGTAAGCTCTCACATGATCCATAGTTTCTTGGAAACTGACATTAAGCAAAAGGACGTATAAAGTAGGTCCTCAAATAATATCGTTTGACTCAACATCACCTGGGATTGTTTCTTTCTCACTAATGTTATAATGAGATGACATGAAGGAAATTATGTTTTTCAGAACCTGTTGTATCATGGTTGGAATAAAAGAGTGCTTATAGTTTTAAAAGAATTGGTAAAGTATTTTTGCCCAAGAATAACCGGTTTCTAAATAGTCTTCCATCCTTTGTGAACTGGGATCACCAGAAACATACACACTGGTCAGCTCCTACGTGACTATAGTGACGTATCCTGCTTCCTGTCTCCAGCCATAGAGCCTTATAAAGAAGGCAGGATAGATAATCAAATGTCTTGTATTGATGTTGCGATATCTGTTGGGATTCATGAAATCAGTGTTAGTTTTGTTCAAGACTGATTAAAAACAAACAACTTATACTCTGAAATCTTTATCAACAGTTTTCTGGGTAAGCTTAGACCAAATCTTAGGTAGTGGAATCTTTGGAAACTGTAAATCTTAGTCCCCTCTTTAACTTGGGGGCATGCTGTTTCTTTTCTGCTAGGTCTTAGGTAAGGAGAAGATGCCATTAAGTTTTAATTGCTACTTAAAACTGTCACACAGAGAGCTTTTAAAAATACAAATACCTGGACCTCATCCCAGACCTAGATCTTTCCTGGGCATGCACACTCATTTACAAGCTCTTCCTCCAGTTCATATACATAGTCATGGCTTTAAATTTCTGCACTAGAGGTTGGAAAATCTTCTTCTAACGACCCCTTTGGAACTAGAAAAATAAACATCAACAGAGGTATGAAGAAAAAGGCAAAGAAAAAGTTCAAACTCACAATTGGGTTTGCCAGTTTAGTAACTTAAAATGCAGGTCACTCAATTAAATTTAATTTTCAGATAATGCATATTTTTACTATAATTATGGTCCATGAAATATTTGAGACTTATTTTACGAAAGCATCCATTGTTTGAGCCTCCTGTATTTAAACTGAGAAGCGAAGGACCACTTCAGATTGCCTGGGAAGAAAATGTAGGTAAGAAAGACTTAGAACAAGGTATACATCATTATAGACAATTAGAAGCATATTTTATTACACTAAGAGATTTTAAACTAATGCACTTAGAGGGGAAAGAGACTGATTCTTAAAGTTAAGATTTGGCAATAGCTTGGCTAATGGTACTTGTTTTAACGTGATGAATTTTCCCTATTTTTACATTCGTGGTTTGATTGTTTTCTCCCAATACAGTCATATCAATGTAAAGTTGGGAGGAGTTGCGATCTGGGCCAGATACCAAAGCAAAGGCGAAATCCTACTTTGACCTTGTAACAGTAGCCAGAATCTGCCTTGTTAGAAGTGTATTTGTAAAATGTTCTCCAGGCTTCTCACTAATCAACTTCCCATCATTCTCTTCAAGCAGCAAGAGGCTGTCTGAAGAGACGTGGATGTGATTCGGATGACTCCATGCTTTAGAGAGGCCCAAATGTCACAACTAAAAATAAAGTTATTAGACCACACATGGGTGGCTATGTTACTTGAGGGTCTGATGCTCCGTGCTAGAACAGAATGACTTGTAATACCCTCAACATATGCTTTCATCTAACACTGAGTATTCAAGTCCCAAGGAAACTCTATCCCCAGATCTTGGCCTTAAAAAAAAAAATGATGGCCACATCTAAATGCCATGAAACTTCAAGATTTGAGTCACTGCCAGAATGAAAATGAATACTACATCAGAGTTTGAGGAAGATTTGAGTGGCAGAAGCATTTAAGCAAGAGAAAGATAAGTTAACTAATTTGTTAATTCTTTCGCTCAGCATGAACGCAAGTAGATTCTGCCTCTTGAGATATATTCTCCCACTTCCCACTACTAGTTCAAAGTATCCATTTTTTGGCTTCCTTGAATGTTTCCATCTGTGGTTCCAGGAGTCCATATAAATTAGTAAGGGATTTTCCAAAGCTCCATACGGCAGCTGAGGAATATTTTGAATATTACAAAATGCACACTGTTCTTACATTTTTACATGTGTAGACCTAGACACGATGTGGTTTATCAGATGCTAATCTCTCAAAGAGAAAAAGCTGATTCGTGTGAAATAGTTAATAATAACTTTTTAACAATTCAGTTAAAATGGAGCTTTATATGATTTTGATTAAAATGTCTATACAAATCACTAACAAATTATATTTTGTTCCTGAATTTTATATGAATACTGTTACATTTTAGAAGAAAAACTAATACTTTATAAAATAAATAAAAATCACTTCAATATTCTGACTTTTTCTATTGTAAATTTTGTGTGACACTTTAATTTTAATTTTTGGTGAGAATAATTGAAGTTTTATAAAGTGAATACAATTGCTTAATTTTTTAATCTTTTAGATCAATGTTTACCAACAGAATTTTCTGCTATAAGGAATATATCTACCTGCTCCAAATCATACAGTATCTACCAATGACATGTGGCTATTAAGTCATTCAATGTGATTATCATGACTGAGAAACATTTGCATTTTAATTAATTTTAATTTTAATAATCATATGTAGTTAGTGGCAACTATTAGGTAGCACAATTTTAGAGTATTATTTTCTACACACACAAACGAGGAAAAATATTTTAAGGTACATTAATTAGTAATTTTGCTGAAATAAAGGTAAGAAAAGTAACCCTGGTTAAATAACTATATAATAATGACTCTAGAATTCCCCATTCCCATTATCAAAACACCTAGAAATGAGTAAAATACTCTATCATCCTCAATATTTTGCTCTCTGTAAGCCGTATAAAAACATAGCTCTGTACCTATGTTTAAATTTCATCGATACATCAAAGTAAAAACATAAAGTATATTTTATTTACTATATAGCTTGATGCACATCTTTTAAATACTCATATAGATAACATGTGACCTTCCTTTGTTGTCTTCCCAAGCCTGCAGCAGAAGGGTTACCAAAGATAAAGTTAAAGGCAAAACCAGATTGTACATGAGTAGAATTCTAGGCCATTCCAGGGTTCGATAGCATTTAAAGAATAACATGTTGACTTTGTAAAAAATCATTTCTACATGATACATATTGTATAAAGTGATCTGATGGAGAGTATGAAGGAATCTAAAGAATATAGGACTAGAGAAAGAACAAGGCAATGCATGTGGGAAATGATAAAAGCTCAAAGTATGATGATGTCAATATGAATTTTTAAAAAGAAGAAAATTCATTGAAGAAAGAATTTACATATTGTCTCCTGGGAATAAGTTATGCAACTAGGACAAAAAGAACCGAAGACAGTGGTGTTAAATAAGAAATATGTACAATTTTTCATATCATCACATATTGGTAAAGGCATAGCATTTGCAAAGGAAGTCCTTGAATCAAGTTCTAGTCTTACTTTTCAGCTATCTGTGAAATTTTAAGCATTATCACTTGAATTCTTCGAGCATTATTTTTGTCATGTGTCATATGAGAATAGTAATACACGCCTCAGTGGATAGCCAACAGAGAGAGTGTGGGTCAAAGTGCTTAGGATTATCCTAAGCTCCATGAGAAATGTAATGATGAAAAATCCTTATTTATTTTCATGCTAATAATGATAAATATTAACCATGACTACATGGTTTGTCTTTTGTACAGATTTACAATAGTCATACAAATCTTCCACGTGATGGTTTTATTTTCTTTGGTTAAAAAAGCTAAGATCTTTTTGCATCTCAAATCCATAATTTCCAAGAATTTCAAAACTAGGCAACCATGGCTAGAAATAGAACAAAGAAACTAAATTTTTCTGAAAAGAAAAACAAAAAGATCTGCACAATTTGCCATTTGTACAGGTTACTACTGCAAGAAAGATGGGTAACAAAATTGTTTCTATTTGTACTTGTTCAGGTAACTATCTGCTGTGGCCTAAATGCTTACTATCAAATTAAAGGGCAGAGGAAAAGACACAGCAGGGGTGAGATTTCTGCGATACATGTTATTCAGAGCATATTGCTGCATACTTCAAGAAGTTTCTAAATTAATGGACCGTATTTAGTTTTTCCACCATTGAGAAATTTCATTTTTTGGATCTGAATTAGAAAAAAATAAGAATTGTTATCTATAATTCTCTATAGGTGGGGGCAAATACAGAAAGTCAATATAACCAAACATGCAGGAGAAAAAAATTGAACAAGCAAACAGTAAAGCTTAAAGACAGCGCTATTACCAGAAATGGTCTCTAGATATCATATAGCCTGCTTATGTTCATCTTGAATCATCACTGAGTTAGTTACAGAGTTATCCAGAATTATAATTAAAGTTCTAAGCCCTATTCCATTTATATCAAAGACATGCTCTTTGAACAGCTTTCAAAAGCACCCTGACAAGCAGATGAGTAAATCCAAATATATCCATAGATATGATATATGTGTATACATATAGATATATATAGAGAGAGAGATAGATTTTTTTTTTCTTTTAGAGGAAAAATTCAGGCAGAAATAAAGGTGGCTAGGCAAGCAGGTAGGAAGAGAGAGGAGGAAGAAGCCTTTTTCTTTTTTCAGTTCTACATTTTGGTTGTTCCCCCAGGTACCCAGAACCCAGGTTTTGGGATATATGTGGACTGTGCCCATCCAGAGATGGAAAGAGTAACAGCAGACCAAAGTGCTACTCACTCTACCAGGGTACAACAAATATATTTTTAATGGTATATACAGTGTCAGAAACTACATCCACTTGTTTTCCTAGAACCTGCTATTTTAGGCACACCTGTACATTTAAATAAAAGAAAAAACTCATTATCAAGACCTTAAAATCATTTTCAGTAATTTACAATAATACCTAAAAGCCACTCATTCATGAATATGCTAGTTTATATGTTAAACACTTTATCTGCAAATAATAAAATATTTATGCTAGTAGTAACCTTATATTTTTATCAAGAAACAAAACTGAGACTTAGGCTTCAAATGTCTGTAGGGACATGCACCTCTAAAAGTAACTGAAATGCGTGTCCCTCACCATTCAATAGTCCTACCCTGTCCTACCCCATCTCAGGAAAGAAGTGGGTGTGTAAAGCGATCATTTTTCCAGAAAACAAACTTCACTACTAAAACTACCAGGAAAGGCATGAAAACGAAACAAGGCACTTGCAAAATCTTTGTATATGTCAGTACCTATGAGAAACTCAAGACCTCTCATTTATTTCCCATCACAGGGGAAATATGCTCATAGGATCTGTAGAATTCTTTTAATATTACACTATTATTACTCTCCAACTTTCAACACTAACTCTGCTCCCCGGAAAATCACTCCTTTCCTGATGTTCTTACTCTAATTGAAAGCACACAGTCTACTGAGGACACTACTCCCATGTGGTCTTCTGAGGTGGTTGTTCTCTTACTATTGTGCCTAGAAGTGCAATCAATGTCTTGCTGCTTCTTGCCACTCCCAGGCAATTGTTCTGTTTTGCTCTTTCCATCTTTGGAAAGTTCAACTTAAAAGGTAAATGCCATTGACATATTGCTTACCATTCCCCTCACACAGGTATTCATACACCACCAGGCTTCCTCCCTCATTATTTAACTAAAGTAGCCTTAGCTCACGCTCATGCTCTCCAAAATGACTTCTTTCTTAATTCCTAGGGATCTATATTTCCAAAATAAATGTCCAAATACTTGGCCTTCTCTCATTAGTATGAATGAATTATCTGTGGTCCTGTAGTGCATCAAATTATCTCTTCTTCGTTACTTAGGGTCATTTTTTTCTGCAATTCTCCTAACTCCATATTATTCTTCTCTCCATTCTATGAGATCATCACATTTCACAATAGTGAAATACGCTGCAGATGTTTTTTTAAGAGGATTCTTTTCTTTCTTTTTTTAAAAAGTTACAGGCAAGAATGGAGGCAAGTAGGCAGGGCAGGGAGGGAAAGAGGAAAAAGCAGCACTTTATTTTCATTAAGTTGTTCATACTCGTTGACCCCTCCTCTACTCACCTCACCCCCCAGCCCCAGGACACAAACCCAGGAGTAATGGTCTTGGGCTCCTTTGGAGGTGGTTGACCTAACTATTGCTCCACCAGGGCGTGCCGGGATATGCTATTATTATCACCCAACTAGTGGCTTAACTTGTCTGTTTCCTTTTACAGCATATATCCTCAAAAAATTATCTTTACTCACCACTTGCTTTCCTCCAATTCTTTCTTGTTTCCATGCCCAAAAGAATTTTTGGTGGCTTTAACAATTATTTTCAACAGGTTACAAATAATCTCAGGATTAGTAAATGTATTGGCCAATTCTCAGTTCTTGAACTACTGGACATATTACTAGCCTGTGACACTCTTCTTTCTCACTTTTTTTCATGTCAGGCTCTTACTCTGAGTTCCCCTCCTACACTCTGACTATTCTTAGTTGTTTTTTCTGATTTCTTCTCATCTTCTCATCCTCTCATGATGGAGTGTTTAGTGCTCAGTCTTTTGATGACTTCTGACTCTGTTAGGTGATCTCAAACAGACTCAGGCTGATACCTTTCAAATTCATATATCCTCTAAATGTCAAGACTCATTTATTTAACTGCCACTTGACATCTGGATTTGAATGTCTAATAGGCATTTCAAACTTAACATATTAAAAACTGAATTTCCAACATCCCCCTACTTTGACAAACCCATTGTTCTCACAGCCTTGTTATTTCTCTTAGAATAGAAACAAAATCCTTACTCTGACCTACAAGGTTCTACATGATCTGGTCCTCTGAGAGTCCCTTGACATTATCTTCCTGTATTTTCCTTTCGCTCACTGAACTTCAGGCAACTAGTCTTCCTGGCAATCACAAAACTATGACAAAGAAAAATCAGCCCCTGACATCCAAGCACTGAGCTGATGCTCACCACTAGGCCTCCTTGCTTGTATCTGCATTGAAATCATCAGGGAAACAACATGGCCAAGCTGTGAGCAGCAGATACTATATAAGGTACTAGGAATTTGTTCAATACTTAGTAGCTATTCATGGAATAAAAAGATTAAATAAATTAAAACAACTATATTCAAAAGAAAGTCACATAATACAGACTTCTTACATTCTAATTATATCATAGTTGGAGTATAGGAATAGTCAGAATTGAGATAAGATGAACTAGAAATGATTGAGCATGTTAAGAGTAAATTTCTACTAATTATCTTTATTTACCTCATTGGATTTTGACATACTTCTCATAACTAAACTCTTTAAAATTTATTCCTCTCTGTTGACCTCACCTTTTAGAAATACTTAGCCACACATTTGATTTTGTTTTCTTGAGAATAATTTGTCTTGATTTGACCCTTGGACATGCATCTTTCCTTTTTTTGCCCCCTTTCCCCTCCCCCCCACCTTTTTTTCATTCTATTTACAACATAGAGGAACTTTGAAAACATTATGCTAAATGAGAGAAACCAGTCACAAAAGGCCACATATTATATGCTTTCATTTAAATGAAATGTTCAAAAAAGGAAAATTCAGAGAGACAGAAAGTAGATTACTAGTTATCAGGGACTTGGGGAAAGTGGGGAAGGGGGAAGGGGGAGTCACTGTTAATAGGTATATTCTTTCTTAGCTTTTTTTTAAGAATGTGTTTCTGGCACAAGTTTGGTTTTCACTTGAACTTAGCATCTATGTCAATAACAAAAGCGTTAAGAGTGCTTTGGACAAGTGAAGGTAGTTTTTCTTTCCATGTGGTTATAAAATGATTACACAAGAGAAAACATCCCATCTTAAATTGTTGGCTACTAGTATTTGCCTAATTGTAGCAGTAACTCTGGGTAAAGACTGAATATAGGGCTGCATTAAGATTTTGTTGATAGGTTGAATTTCATTTCTTTTTTTTTCCACCAGAACTGTCACACTAGCCAGGTCCCTGTGCATTTAATAGGACTATCCAAACTTCTGACTTAAGTACATTTGTAGGAAAACAATGAAGGATTTGACTAATAGTTAATTACCCTTTAAGAGGACCCTATGAGAGAATACTCTAGGTGGGGCATAAGGAGTCAAGTTAGTAAGTGTGGTTTTGCTTATAAATAGATTAGAGTTCTTATTCCCTAAGAAAACTGTGCCAATAATCATTCCTACCAACCTTATATGAAGATGCCGAATAAACACAGGCTATTAGTCACCTCTTCTTCTAGAAGATAAGGCAATTGCTTTTAATTTTGGTATTTGCAATTTGCTTATCACTGGTAGGGTTAAACATAGTTTCCCAGTTGCTATGATAATTAATTCTGCAAATAAATTGCTTTATTGGTACATTTTACCAAGTTTTCTCTTGTATAATCATTTTATAATTTTGTTTAAAGTCTATATGTATTTCATATATTAATTATTTTTCTAATATAGTCTGCAAACGTTTTTCATTAGCTTTGCATTACAATCAGGTTTATAAAGACTATTTATTTACATAAAGAACTTCTACTATATAATGACCTGAGGTCACCAGAATTTTCATTTTCTTACACTGATTAAACTTTCAAACACATTCACAAAATCATCTAGAATTCTTATTTTCTAAATATAGGAAAGTGTGCTGAAGATATATTTTAACTCATGAAGGTTAATTTATCTACTGCATTGTTAAATACCCATAGTATCACATTAATAAATATTAGTCAAATATAGAGAATATTAAATTTTCACATTATATCACAACACAAATTTTACTTAACTGAAGTATGAAGAAAGCAAATATATCTTATTTGTGAACTAAGCTGTAATTACTATTTTTGAAAGTAATTTAAAAAATTTTAAATAACCTGTTGCAGAATAAGCTATTCAATGGTAAAATATTTGTATTTAAGGATTTTCTTAATTCATATTCTGTAAGAATATATCATTGTTATAAGTATAGAATAATTATAACTACATTTTTTAAATATCAGATTCAGAAAAAATGTACTTATTGCTTGTATATAAGTCTAGCTTTATTGAGGGTTTGCTTATAGACTGTAGTCTATAAAGTACAGAATACATATTTAGCTTTTTTTTTTAAAGGAAAAGTTCAGGCAGGAATGAAGGCAAAGGCAGGAGCAGAGAGGAAGAAGGATTCTATTTTATTTAACTTTTCATCTTGGTTTTCACATTGGCCTGGGGTCTTGAACCCGGGTACTCGGGATGTATGCGACCTGTGCTCTCTCAGCTTAAGGCAGCTGACCAAACTGCTATTCCACCACGTGTCTATCTAGCATTGTTTTATTAAAGAGATATACTGAAAAATACATCTCTTGAACTTATTAACGTACGACAACTAGGCTTTCTTTGGTTAGGTTCCCTAAAATATTTTAGAGTTTCCCCTTGCAAGCTTCAAGATTTTTTGACTCCTAGAGAAGAGGGACAGCATGATGTTGTAAAATTTATAAGAAGTAAAAAGGTAATTTCCTTACCTGGATTATTGGACACGCATTCTGGAAGTGCAGCATGATAATCGAAACCCACTCCAAAATACCTGGAAAAATTATAAGAAAGTAAAACATACTAACAAACAAAACAAAAATAACAAAAACAATGACAATGACAAAAGCAACAGTTGTTCTTTGTAAAAACAAAGCATTATTTTATCAAAAAAAATTATTTGTATGGACTAATACATTACTCCTTTTATTTCTTTCCAAAGGAAAATTGGAACAAGGAAATTTCAGTTCAAATATACTTATGGAATCTAGTGTCTCTCTCTTGTCACCCTTCTTTCCTCTGCTCCTTCCACATTCACTTTACTTAATCCAGAAAATGATCAAGTTATCTACTTTTATCTTTCAACATCACTTTTCAGACTTGAAAGTTTGGGTTGGAACTTTTGGGAAAGCAGATAGTATTAAAGTGTACATAAACCAATTTTAGCAAATTAATCACACTTGACATTAACTCTCAAAGAATATCTGACTTTTCAAAATGTATTATTCCCTAACACATATGATTGAAAAGGGGTCATAAAACTACCTAATGAAAGTATTTCTAAGACCTTTCCAAAAATTACAAATTTCAAATGTTAATATTTATATACCTACATTCAATGTACAGTATCTTAAAACAGCTGTTAATAAAGTGATAGAACTTTTATACAGAATTGGAATAGTAATAAAAGACTGGCTATGATAAAAAGGAACAAGATTATATATGCATTTACTCATTTAAAAATCTATAAGTGTATGATGAATGAAAATAGAATGAGATAAGAAATGATGGTGTCTCAGTGTTGTGGGCACTGTCACCTGCTTAAATGAACTTTCTTCCTGAACAGAGTCCACTACTGAAGAGAAATCCAAACTAAGAGAGAGAGGAAAATCAGGGAGGAAGAAAAGGAAATGAAGTAATAAAATTTGAAGACGGACTAAAAGATGCAGATCTCAAAATATATAAAGCAGGATTTTTTGTTGATTCATAAAAATAGAAGAGAAAAACTACAGAAGGGAAAAGTTAGCAAAGCTATCCTAACCAGCTTATTCTCTAAAAAGCAAAGGAAAAGAAATCTGATTTCAGAATGTCAGACAAAAGAAATGAAACCTGGTTAAAAGTCAATACAAAATTATCATACCCCCATCACCCCCACAAAAAGGAAAAGAGCTAAATAATGTAGACTAGACATTTAAGGAACAACAGAATGTCCACTAACTAGTTTATTTAAAAGAAGCATTTATTTTGATCTAAAATTACTTCTCCAGTTTGAGGTACTACTGATATGTAACACTGTGTAATTTAAGGCCTACAATGTGATGATCTGATAAGTGTACATGTTGTGAAATGTTTACCATAACAGTTAATACAACCATCATCCTTAATCACCATTTACTGTGTGTATGGTGCGAACATTTAAGATCTACTTTCCTAGTAACATTCAAGAATTAACTCTAGAAAGTATTCTATACATCAGATGTCCAGGAATTATTCATTTTGTAAAAGTAAGTTTGTATCCTTTGATAAACATCTCATTCCTCCTAACCTCCAACTCCAGGCATTCAGTGTTGTTTTATGAATTCAGCTTTTTTTAGATTCCACATATAAGATCACACCGTGTTTATCATTCCCTGTTTCACTTAGCACAAGGTCCTCGTTTCATCGGTGTTTTCATCAATGGCCATATTTTCTTCAGCAGTATGTTTGAATAATGTTCTAAATATTTCCTTTATCCATTCATGCATCCATCGATACTTAATTTCCATATCTTGGCTACTATGAATAATGTGCAAAAACATGGGGGGTACAGATATCTCTTCCAGATACCGATTTTACTTCCTTTGGGTACGTACCTAGGAGACTGCTGGATTATATGGAAGTTCTATTTTTAATTTTTTGAGGAGCCTCTACACTGTTTTCCATAGTGGTTGCACCAATTTATATTCCCATCATCAGTGTACAAGGGTCCAACTTCACATTATCACTAACACTTGTTATAAATAGTTTTGATCATAGCCATTCTAACAGGTGTGAGGTTGATATCTCATCGTGATTTTACTTACATTTCCTGATGAGTGATACAGAGGAACTTTTAATGTACCTGTTGGCCACTTCTTTGTCTTTGGAAAAAAGTCTGTTCAGATCCTCTGCTCATTTTAAATTGTATTACTGGGCGAAGGAAGATTTTACATGCATTTCTTATATATTTTGGTATCAACCATTTACCAGATAGATGGTCTGCAAATGTTTTCTCCCACTTGTAGGTTACCTTTTCATGACTGACCTGCAAGGCTTTGATGCCCCCTGAGAGCCCTGATTGCTGTTCCCCTAGCTGCTCCCTACTCCTCAGTTATCCTGCCCTCTTTAGCATACCAAATGGGGCGACAAGGAAGTGGGGCTCTTTGACAGCATTCCACGTGGCTGAGGAAACCTGGTATTCAGTCACACACTCTCACTTTCTCCACGGGAGAAGTCATAGCTGAGACTTGACTCTTTTGTCACTGAGCTGTGGCACCTTAAGGTCAGGGTAATGTGGGTAAAGCGAAAACATTCCTCTTCCCCTCACCAGTACATCCAATTTTGGATATTTTATGCCCCCATGGTGTGGTAGAACGTCTATGCTAGACCCCTAGACTTCCATAGACATGCTCTTGTCTGTGGGTGATTGTAAAAATCAGTGTTCTTTGGGGAAGATGGCAGAAAACTCCAATTTTGCCATTTTCATATTGTTACTCTAAAATTATTTAATACAGTGGCAACTGAA
Organism: Solenodon paradoxus; assembly: GCA_004363575.1. Taxonomy (NCBI): domain Eukaryota; kingdom Metazoa; phylum Chordata; class Mammalia; order Eulipotyphla; family Solenodontidae; genus Solenodon; species Solenodon paradoxus. Next base: position 43,940 of record RJWH01004663.1, read on the forward strand.
AGGGGATACAGAATAGGACACCGCAAAACATGATGCATTGGCAAGTGTTCTTTTGAGCTGAAGGCAATCAACATCCAGTGGACTCAAGAAGAGCTTCTACCTCACCTCTCCCTTAACTATCTACAAGATTTTGGTAGGGTGCCTATACCAGATAAAGAACTACAGAGAGAATTACTACTCACAAATAGAAAGTTCCTGTTTAGTATGATTTGATAGGTTATTTCTTGAATCTGGGAATGATCTTACCATTATTTTATATTAAAAATAATTCTAATGTTCCCAGACCCAAAAAATGTCCTGCCAAATCAAACCAAATAATGGAATTTTCTATTTTTGGATAGTGGGAAATCTGTATTCCATAGAAAACTTTTTTTTTTTTAATCTAAAAACCTATCTGCATGGCACGGCAAACATCTAATTACCAAAAATCCCTCTTGTTATTTTCCTGTGAACTGCCCTAGTTCCTTTTAAAACCCTAGGCCCCTATCCCAATTCCTTAGTTTAGGATGGCATATAAATTTAAATTGCCCAATTTGCCTTCCAGTCTCCTCTCATATCTTTGGGGTTCCTATATATATGAAACATACATATTTCTTTTTCTCCTGTTAATCTTTCTGATGTGAATTTATTTATTAGACCAGCCAAAGAACCTAGAAGGAAAGAAGGGAAAAATCTTCCACGCATACAGAGCTATGAAAGAACACCATGAATTAAACTTAGTAATACACTGATTGAAGAACAAGATTTGACAAGACTCAAAAAAGAATTATAAGTGAAAATATTTCAGACATGAAAAACAAACTAAAAAGAAAAGCATGTAAACACAAGGAATATTGCCTATGGACAGGGGTAGATGATAAAAGGAAGCGATTTTTTTTTTTTGTCAAAAGGAATTGAAGACATGATTTAAAAAAGGGTGAAATGAAAAATAAAATCTATGTGATGAAGAAGCAATATATAAGCTTTTCCTCCCTTCAAGTAAAGCAATTAAGCAGAAATTTAAATACAAAATGAAAAACAATTCCTGATATATAAACAAAAAAATTGAAAATATATACTTACAGGCATGCCCTGGTCACTCAGGTGCTAAGCCAGTGACTGGCATGTGGACTATGTAAAGCCCAAGGATCCAGGTTCAAGACTCAGAGCACCAAGGGAACAACCAAAAGAAAACCAAAAACAAAAAAAACAAAAACGTTCACTCCTCCTCTCCCTTCCTTAAAATGCTTTTTTCTCCTCTCCTTTATCTCTCTCAAAAAAAAATACATACATACATACATATATATATATATATACGTGTATGTCTATATATCACATACATGAAAAAACTATCAACACTGTCTTAAATTTTAGTAGAACTACAGGACCATACCAAAACTACAGGAATATAACAAAAACAGGCAAAACTTCCAAGTCTCTTATAAGGGAAATAAAGTCAAAATGTTACCAGGTTTTCAAACAGTAATGTCATGCCAGAAAGCAACAGAAATGTCTATTTTTTATACCATGGTAGAGAAAATGTTAGCTAAGAATTTTATATCCAGCGAATAAATAGCTGAAGTTAAGCCTCAAGAAAACTTTTGAATAAGCAAGGACTCAGCAAATATTTTTATCATAAGACTTTATTGAGTAACATTCCAGAGAATAAGCTGTAGATATACCAAAGACTGGAGAGATAATGACTTAAAAAGTGGTCGTGAAAATTAATTACCTATACTTAAGACCACAGGATAATTATAAGGGCAATGATGTAATATGTAAAAGCTATATGTACTGAGAATATGGATGACCTTAACTAAGAAAAATGAAAAGAGAATGGGATAAGTACTTGAAAATTAAAATAAACCTGCAGTTTGCCTAATAAGCATTAAATAGCATCAAATCTGATACTAAAGGAATGGAGAATAAGAGGGGGAGGAAGATATCACCAGCTAAAATTTCTTTCATGATTGGAAGCCAAAAAATTATATTCCAAGACTAAGTGTTTGTGTGTATACACGTATACACATATATGCAAATCCAAAGCTTCCTAAATTCCATAAGGAAGGGGAATGGAGGGAAGGGATAGAAAGAGGGAAGGGGGTGAGAGAAAAACATACCAACAATCATAAATGGGCTAAATTCACCTATTAAAAATAAATAATTTGCATTAGCTCACAATGCTACATCCAATCATATGTTGTATTTGAGATAAATTTAAATAAATTTAGAGAATAAGAAAACTTGTAAAGGATGGCTATGAAGAGAATATAGATGTCTATTTTCCCTTTAGATATTTGACATTGCATAACATCAACATAACAACATAAACATAAAAATTTTGTGGGGTAATATATTAGAACAATGAAAATTTCAATGATCCATTTAACTGTCACAATATATTCAATAACCTGTTTTAAGATAGCAGGCCATAAATTTGTATTTCAAAGATTACATGACTTCTTATATGGAGATGAAGAATTTCTGATATGCAGTCTTCTCATTACTGAATTCTAGATTATCCCTCCTTTTAATGGCACTGAAAGGGGTTATATACTATTTATTTTGACTCTAAAGCATTCTAGGGCAAGCTTTTCATTATAATCACAGCATCCATTCATGATCAGAACACCATTTAATAATTGCTGAGCTGTCATTGGGATAGCATTAGAAAAGAGATAACTAGAAATTAGAAATATTATGGGAAGTAATAACTCAATATTTAAGCAGCTTATTTTAAAGAAATTCTTTCAGAAATGTATTTACCTGATATACCCTTAAGAAGCTACAAACATGCAGTAAAATTCAAGCATTGTTGAGAAACAACAGAAATGTCTTACATCCTAAAGTCTTAACAATGCTTTTTCAATCTTTCATCAGAATAGTTTCAACGAGGCTTAAAAATAATATCCTCATCAATTAAGTCAGACACTTAGTTTGCAAACTAACAGGCCACTCCAGATTGGTAGGTGGTAGTTTTAATAAGGGAATTTACCTATAAGTTTTATCTTGGGCAGTTGCAAGACAAGTAAATCTCCACACCCACCCACTAGAATCTTAAAAGTGTATATAGAACTCTTAAACTGGATTCAATCACATATACCAACTAGGTGGTCTTAATATATTGTTCTCTCAAGGTTGTGTCCTTGAAAAAGGCTCCCATTGTGGGAATAATGGGCAGAAACTACATTCCAAGGACAGGGAAGGAGCTGAGGAGCTTCCAATTGCTCAGGGCCAGCTCAGGGGTCAATTGGAAGTCAAGTCCTTTCAGTGACCTCCTCCAATACATGCTATTTCCTCAAATCTTCTTTGATATTAACCAGAATGTTTCACTTGCACTATAATTACTTTCAGAGTGTCCTGACATTTTCAACATGCCTGTAGTGCTACTCTTTTAATTTCTAACATATCAAGACTTTTTGTCTTGCAAAGTTCCTCTTCAATGTTCTCATTTTCTTGCACCCTGAAGTTTTCTCCCTGTCTAGGTTTACCCTTATTTAGTTTTACCTCTTCTGCGTTTTTTTTTTTTTTTTTTTTTTTTTTTTTTTTTTTTTTTTTTTTTTTTTTTTTTTTTTTTTTTTTTTTTTTAAATTATCAGTAGTTGTATAGCCAGCCAAAATGAGCTTTCTGAAAACTTTTCTGTGACTCACTAGTCCTTTTCAGCAGATGGCACTGTTATTTAGGCTAAACAATTTGTCAACAGGGCAAGGTAATTATTCTCATAAGATTTTTTCCAGAACAATAAGGTGTCTGTGTGTGTGCAAAATTAACATTGCCTCATGCTAAAAAAGGAAAATGAGCTGAAGAAATGCCATGAAGCCTGACTATACCAAAATCATGAAAATATTTAAGATATTGCAAAATGCTCAAGTGAACTCAAATGTTCAACTGCCATTTTTGTATTTTTATTTGCACTAAAATCAAGATTAATTTGCTATGAGAGCTAAAAACAAAATAAATGTTCTCTTTTGCTATTACTAAGCTTAGATTAGTGATAAACTGACCTTGTATAATTCATATAGCTAAGTATTTTTTAGGTATTTAAATTTCTATAGCTGGATAACAGAGGCCAAGATGCTATTGGAGTTGTGGTGGGAGAGGGGTTCAGGGTGAAGAGCTCTAATACCAAGTCAATCACTTATAAACCAAAGGAAATTCAGCAGTTGTCTCAGTTTTATCCATTAAACAGAAATGAAAATACAGGGTTACAGGGAATATATGCATGTTTATTATTTGACCTCTAGATCAAATAAACTGCCAAAAAAGACAAACACACCAGAAGGTTAGATTAAAAGGAGTATTCTCTCTTATAATAAGAGTGATTTCTACACATATTTCAATGTAATACATTGCAACACTGTATCTAAGAACTGTGGCCTTATCAGTTTCACCTTTGTATATAGTAGCCAATTCCAGCTAAGCCAGGAGCTGACACCACTTTTTGTCCTTATCAGGAGAGGCTATTCATAATCATGTAATTCCACTGTGTATATAGACAATAATCATCATGGAACAGTCTCAAGGACTTCGAATATATTTTTAAACCTTTGTTTTGGTAAACATAAGCATCTTAGCTCTCTCCTACTACCTCATTTTCCAAATCCTGATTATACCATCAATTAATGTGTTGCTTCAAGTAACAACAGATAAAACCTAGCACCTATTGATTTTGACCTCCTAAAATAAAAAAAGAAAAAAACTGTTAAAATTCTCAATGACCTACACAGTATTTAATTATTTCCCCTCTAGGGAGAATGTCGTTAGTGACCTTATGATGCCACTCAAGCACTCACCCCCTTTCACCACCTCCTCCAATCATAGATCTTATCAAATTAGATCATTCTCATTACAGGTAGGGTTCTCCTAGAGAGAATTCTCACATCAACCACATTTAAAAAATATCTCCCTCTTTCAGATAAAGGGCTTCCTATTTCTTAAACATGATCCATATTAACACTAAGTTATAGCAAACAGAAAATGTGCCCTGAACCTGTAGGCATTTTCATAGCAGAGTGTAGAGTGAACTGGAAATAAATGATTTCTACAGGTGATGTTCTATATGGTGAGAAACATACTTAACAACCCTGTCCCTTGAGATGGTGGCATTTGGTAGCTCCTAAGCTATGAACTTCAGAGACAACAGTTTCCACTAGCTGCTAAGAAGGTCTATATTGCTTTCCATGTCTTACAGATCACAGAAAGGGTGAGTGTAAAGTAAATGAAGGCTTGTTCTACTGAGGAACATCCGTGAAACTTGTCTGATTCAGAGGATTGAAGAATGCATACTGAAACTCAATAATTTAGGAACAGGACCCAAGCGTTTTTTAAAAAATTCTTAGGTTATTGGCAGAAACTCTAGCTAGGAACTTGCAAGAAGATGCAAAATTGCAAAGCCAAGTCATAAATAAAGCTATCTTAATTTAGGTGAGGTAGGCACCAAGGTTAAGGATTGTGCTATTTGGGGGGCAAAATGAGTCAACTCTGTAGATCGATCACTAAAATGACTTTTGTATTAATGTATCGGAATCTATAGTAAAAGTAACTGATATTATTTCAGATGTTACTAGAAATACTAGAAAAGGAGTACAAAAAACAACTAATATTCTATTAAAAAAGTGACCATTGGCATTATGGCTACCTACATAAAACCTAAGAAATTACTGGTCTCATTTCATCAATACACATAAGCCAGTCACAATTTTTAGTTTTATTTTACCTGGCCCCAGGGTCAACTTAGGGCGATACTGCTGCTCTTCATAGGTGAGTGGAAGAAAAGAATAATTGTAAATGACACAAAATAATTGGTGATGCTTTTCTTTTTGGGTCTTTGATGGAACAGAATTTGTTTTGCTCCAGCAGACTTTAGTACCTTAAGAAAAAAGTCTACCACCATACACGTACCAGTCCCAGAATACTCTTGTTAGTTAATGGCAAGGTTGGCCCAAATATATGAGATTTTCTAAAGGTGAAATACAATCATAGAATAAAACAGTAATAAAATTTGGTCTCATACTGAGACCAAACCTACATTTCTGAGGTTACCTGCAAAGGCAACATTTTACTAGTTTCAAATAAAAAGAAAACATTCACTTTACATGGAACATAAATTTCAATGTAAAAGCACAGATTCTAAAAGTGTGGTCCAGAGATTCCTGGAGATCCTTGACACCCTCCCAAGAAGTCTGCAAGCAAAACTATCTTCATGATAATAATGTGTTTTGCCTTTTTCACTCTCTTCCTTGCATACATATTACAGTTTTCTAGTGGTTCTATAACAAATGATATTGTAACAGGTATAGAAATATTTTTCATTGTCACAATATATAAAAATTAACTCAAAATGGATCAAAGACTTGGAAGTAAGACCTGAAACCATAAAAGAGAAAGGAAAATGTAGAGAAAACACTACATGACATCAACCTCAAAGATGTCTTTTGAGAAGAGGCATGATTGAGGAAACTAAAGTAAAACTAAACAACTGGGACTATGTCAAACTAAAAAGTTTTCTACACAGTGAAAGAAAATAACACTAAAACAAAAAGATAACCCACTGAATTGAAAAGGTATTTGCATAACAAATGTCTGACAACAGTTTAATATACAGAATAATAAAGAGCTCATACACCTCAGCGCTAAAAAGCAAATGACCCTCTCATAAAATGGGCAGAAGAGCTGAATAGTCACGTTTCTAGAGAAGACACACTGATGGCCTACAGTCAAAGGAAACAAAAAATGCTCTACATTACTCACCATCAAAGAGATACAAATAAAAGCGCAATGAGATATCATCTCACATCAGTGAGAATGGCCTATATCAAAAAGACTGGAAATAAGAGAGAGGTTGTGAAGAAAAAGGAACCTTCCTATACTGTTGATGGGAAAGTCAACCTCTTTGGAAAATAGTATGGAGTTTTCTCAAAAAAAAAAAATGTAAATATAATAAAGGAGCTAACATTCAACCCAGCAATCCCACTTCTAAGCATTCAGCCAAAGAGTACAACATCTCTAATCAGAAAAATAATCTGCACCCTACGTTCATAGTAGCACAATTTGCAATAGCCAAGATACAGAAACAACCTAAAAACCCACTAAAGATAAAGAAGCTATTGTCTATATACTCAATGGAATTCTATGCAGCTGTTAAAAAGATGAAATTGTGCCCTTTCGCAACAACCAGGATGGAACTGGAGGTGATTCTACTAAGTGAAACAAGCCAGAAAGAAAGCAGCACAGGATGGTTTCACCGATGTGGAATGTAAAGAAACAAAATAAACAAAGAAACAAACCCGAACAAAAATCACAGGATGCAAAACTGGCTATAGGAGGAGGGGTGGATGGGACAAGGGAAGGAAGGAGTTAAGATGGTAGTAAAAGATACTGGGAATCTGGTGGTGGGTGTGGTGTGGAATACATGCAAATTCAAGTGCTAAATTTGAAGTGTTAAAAAACAGATAGCAATACAAAACAATAAAGGAATTAGAAAAGAGAAACATATTCAAAAGAATCAACTACCTCCTACTAATCTAGATTTTAAAACATTTTCAAGAGTGAAATAATGCCATACTTTTTCCTAATTTTTATTATAGGAAATATATTTAAATTATGTTATTTAGATCAATATGTAATGGGCTTATTATAATTTTTACATCATTAATATGTTTCATTCTTCAATTTTAATATGATAAATACCAATAGCTTTAACTCACATACATAGAAGTTTTTGGGGTCCCCACAATTTTAAGTGTTTAAATAGTTCCCTTGAGGCCAAAGAGTTTGAGGACTGTTGATCTAAAGACCTATTTCCATCTGTTCTTTATTTCAAAAATCTTTAACCTTACAGGTCATATGAGTTCAGGAATTTTGATCTTTTAAAGAACAGCAATATGAAATTGTATTATTTTTAGAATGTGCCTCAGAAGTTCTAATCTAAAGTGAAGGTAGATATTGCACTAAGTCTAATTAGCAGGGGCACTTGACAATTTGCAATGCTGGGTAAAATAGTGAGAAATAACACCAAGACAGAGAAAAAAAGCATTTTTGTCAGTTAAAAGCATTTCATGTGTTTCCTTATTACCCAATACCATTTATAGCACATCATAGTAATTTAATAATTATTTAACTTATTTTAATCATATTAAATATATATATAATTAAAAAATTATCTCAACTCAAAAATATTTTCCCTGAATGTATTTAGGATTATGAAAGAGCCACTGAATGGCAACTACAATTTATTAAAATTATTTCTAAGATAATGAAATTAAACATACTTAGTGTTAAAAAACTGTGATACACTTCTCCTTACTTTAAAAATAATTCTTTGGGAGAGCGCAGAATAAAGCTAATTTTTACCACCAAGCTCTGACAAGACATCTACATCTTACACAGAAATTGCTGGTTCAGATTTGGACTACTTCTGAGAAAAATCCGCCAATCAAGCTAAATTGTGTGGTGGCTTGTCAATCCTTGTCCACAAGCAATTAGAAGAAAATGACCTACAGCATTTCCATTTGTACAGAGAATTTAAAGGCTTGTCTTGAAAGGTGAAAGGCTATTTCATTAAACCATTGCTGACAGAGAAAGGAGACCCTCTTGATGGGAGTTCAGCCCATAAATAATGTTGTCCTGGCAATAAACAGTAGTAATTGTGCCTTGGAACTAAAAAGGAATTAGGGCAGAAATAGTAAATAGAATGCCGCAGGCCTGTATTACAATAATTTGCTTTACATTGTCTTTTGTGTTATTTTTCCTTTTAAAATAATATTTTGGTTGGCATCCCAGGTTATATAAATTTTGGCATATGTATGGGCTACGGTAAAATACAGCTGATATAATTGCTTGATAAGCAAAAACCTTTCTTGAACATTCTTAATATAAAACATGATGCTTAGCTTGATTTGATGTGGCAAAATACAATAACATAAAATCTTATCTTTTAAAGTTTACTACACTTTACAGTGATATTAAGTACACTCATACTACTGTGCAACTGTAGAAGAGAGGAAGCCGCACCCCAGTTTCTAGCCGCTGAGGACCAACAGTGGCCACCCAGCCACCAGGCGCCTGACAGTCTAGACTGGCTGGAAGCTACTGACTAGATAAAAAGGACCCCTTTCTGAGAATGAAACCCTATGTGCATTTTACAATTATGTGAATCCTGTGTGTTATCCATGTGAGGAATTCACAAATAACTGAATTCCATTTGTAATTCCTGTTCTAATTCATGCCTTCCCCTCTCCCTCACCAATAAAAGTGTATCCCAAAAATATTTCGGGCTTCAGATTCTACATCTGGCCCGCGCATAATAAAGATGTCTTTACTACTTCTATAAGAGCACCGTTTGGATTTGTCAGTTAAGAGAGAGAGCTATTACACAACCATCACCACTATATCTCCAGCATTCTTTTTATCTTGAAAAACTGAAACTGTACCCATTAACAATCATTCCCTATTATCCCCTACTCCCAGCCCCTGACAAACAACATTCTTTTTTTTTTTTCTTCAGCCTCCCTTTTACCTACACCCCCAGCCTCTAGCAACCATTCTACTCTCTGCAACTATAAATTTAGCCTTTTCTCCCCAGCCCCCAGATTCCTTGTGAAAGTGATAACATGTGGCACTTTTCTATGTCTAACTTATTATACTTAACATAACAATCAAAGAACCATCTGCGCTGCTGTCAATAGCAGAATTTTCTTCTTTATGACAGAATAGTATTTTAATATTATCTAACTCAATCACATTTTATTTATTCATTCATCCATCAAAAAACACTTAGGATGCTCCTATATTCTGGATATTATAAATAAAGCTGCACTGAACAGAGGGGTCCAGTTATCTTTTTGAGAGTGTGATTCTATTTCCTTTGGGTACATACCCACAAATGAGATTGTTAGATCATGTGGTAGTTCTATTTTTATGTTTGTGGAACCACTATACCTTTTTCCATAGTGTCTGTCAATTTGTAGTTCCACAAATTGTGCACAGGGGTTCCTTTGTCTTCGCATCCTCGCCAACATGTTGTCACATATCTTTTTGATTATGGCCATTCTAATAGATATAAGGTGAGCTCTCATCATGGTTTTGTTTTGCATTTCCCTAATAACTAGTGGTGTTGAGCATTTTTTCCTACATCTTTTGGCCATTTGTAAGTTTTCTTTGGAAAGATGTCTATTTAGGTGCCTTTTCCATACTTCTATTGGGTTAATTTTTATACTGAGTTATCTTAAATTTTTCTACATAACTAGCATGACATACATATGGAAGAAAAGAGTTCCAAGATTCTGAAGACCTGGCTAGTAATACATACCAGTCATAGTCTTGAGTACAAATTAGATCTTTTGCTCTCTAGGAAAGGAGAAAAAATAACAATCAGCCATACCACCTTAAAAGGTGGTAAACAGTCACTGAACTGACATATAAAATCAATGAAAAGCTATACACAAGGGTATCTCTCTGGGAAAATGACTGGAAATGTGGAGAGAAAAGAAAGTTCCAATTCTCTATTGTGGTGGTTTTCTAGTTGTATTATATCCCTCCTGTTTATAGGAGCAGTTAAAAAGAAAAGGTTAAAAACACTAAACTATGTAAATATATAACAATATTATTGGAGGTGGTGGTGGTAGTATAGAATAAGGAAAATATAAGAGTCTTTTAAGCAAGGATGACCTGGATCCAAATCCTATCTCCTATATTTCCTTGCTTTATGATCAAGTTACTAAAGCTTTGTAAACTGCAGTGTCTTCAATGAATGGGGATAATGATGAGTACCTTAAAGCAATGGATCTCATCGAGGGGCAATGCCTTCCTCTAAGAGACACTCAGAAATGTCTGAAGACATCTGGGTTTTTTACAACTCGAAGGATTACTATTGGCATCCAGTGAGGAAAGAACAGGGTTGCTGCTAAACAGCCTACAATGCACAGGACACTCCTCCTTACCACTCCACACCTGTCCCCAAAAGAATAATCTTGCCTAAAATGACAGTTCTAAGGTTAAGAAACTCTGCCTTAGAAGGCTGTTGTAAGGCTCCAAAGAGATTCCCTATGAGAACACACCTAGCAAAGTATTTAGGATATAATGAATGCTCAAAATACTATCAGCTCCTTTTTAGATCACCTTCCTGTGAATGCAAATGTATTATCTAAAACAGTGTCCTAAATTTGAATGTGCTGAGCCCCTCTATTTTAATAGCTGAATGTACAATCTTTTCCCTGAATCATCCAATGATGCCTCAAGATGGCTTACCTGTGCTACACATATATCTCTAGGATATCTTGTTTAGGAGTTCAAGGTAGGATGATTTTTCTTCTAGAGTACATTGAGGCAGAGGGGAGTGAAGGCAGGGAAAAGTGCAAGGAATTTATGGAGAGCCCCTGCCTGCAACTCTGCCTATTCTTTGCCCTTGAATCTTCAGGTTGTTCTCCATATCTGAATATTATGTCATTACACTCCCCTACCTTATGACGCTGCTTTGAGAAACAGAAGTTGCAAAAAAAAAAAAAATTACATTCACTAGTGAATGCCTATCTCTTTCCCCTCCCCTCTTCTCTCCCCTCCCTCTCCCCCAATGCACTTGCGGTTCTCCCTCTCCCTCACCCTCTCCCTGTCTCTCACAACTAAATAAAAATAAAGATGCTTCTTCTTCCTCCCATCCTGCCTGTCTGCCTGCCTCCTTGCCTTCATTCCCACCTGCACCTTTTCTTTAAAAATAAAACATAAAACAAAACAAAAACATTTTCTAGACTCTTGGACTCACATATACTTCACAGGTTTATGTTAGTTCACCTGATGAAAGTCTTAGCTGGTCAGTTTCTGACAATGCAAATACAGTACAACTTTATTAAAAGTAAAATTTCCATTATTGCAAACGTAAAAAAAAAAGAAATATTCCAAGTATTGGTAGTTAAGGGATTTAGGATGCATCATGTACTAATGTTTTGAGCGTAGATTGTGTTATCTGACCTAGTATCATGAAGTACATGGATGTTCTAAAATGCAGTTCTACTCTAAGTTAAACAGGTCTGATGACCTCCACTGATTATTATTTATGGAGTCTGGGAATTGTTGGAAGTGGGAGATAATGAGGTAATCTGTCTATGCCTGAAAGATTAGGTATATAAAAATTACCCATTGCTGATCACTGAATAACTTTGCAATGAATTATTATGTCCTAAGTTTCATGGTTGGAACCTAAGATTTGGTACCTAGTAAAGAAAGCAAAACAAACAGATATTGCTACATGTTAAAAATAGTTGCTCATAAATAAGACATGTTTTGAAAATAGAAAAGATACCATCAAATATAACAGAATACATGTTCAATTGTAGTGTGAAGTAGTGGAATAAAGGCAAAGGAGAGAGAGACAAGAAGGCAAGTAAGCATTTAAGAAGGAAGAAGGGTATCTTATACATCCTAATGATGATAGCATATTATGAACCAGGCAGTATAAAACTAAATTAGCATTTAAGGTTAAAATAAGATGAAATTTGTAGAGCTTGCAAATGATGCATAAGATAAAATTCTGGGATGTTGGTGAAGAGGTGCTTGTCTATACTCGCTAATATTTGACAAAGTGAGATCAGTTAAAAAGTGAGGAAAAGAAAAATTGACAAAGATAAAAAAAAGAGACACTTCAAAAGGAATTTCAAAGAATGCAGATCTATGAGAAAAATAAATCAATAAAGCCCTGAAATTATTTTCCCCAAATGGCTACATGATCAAGCTTGGATGCTAGAGAGGGTTAGGGAAATCAATACTTGGTTTACCCAGCTTTATTCTAAGATAAGGAATAATTTGATATCTTTTCGTATACACTGAACTTAGTTTTAGCTCCATTTAAAGATGACATAATTGAAAATACTTTAAAAACATCGAATATACAATTTGCAGTATAGATTATAATAGTTTGTTTTTGTAGATTTTTCCACTTCTGATGATCCTATAATACAAATGAAGATCTGAACTGTCCACAATTTTCATTCTTCTACTCCTGTCACAGGGGTGGGTGTGTTGCCTCTACTCTGGCAGGTTGCTTCCTGCCACCATCTCCAGAGGGCCATCAACACCATTTACCTTTTTTATCTACTAGGAAATTGCCTTCTGCTCAAGTCCAAATTTTTCAGGAAGAGTGCTAACAGCTGAGCTCTTTGAGGCCCTATGAATACAAGTCTTTAAACCTCAGTCTCACTTCCTTCCCAGAATTCAAGGCATGCTGGGGAGCATTCTGAGCAGGGAATGAAGTACAGGCCAAATGACTATGCAGGTTTTAATATCTTTAATTTGAGTACTAACTCTTGGTCTTTCACATATTTTCCCCTAGTCCTTTCATTCCAAGAGTTTTTTGACCTAACTAATACAACCAGTTCACTGATCCACTCACATTTCACAGTTCAACACTGTTTTATTGGTTTATCTTACTATTTACTCAATTTAAATTACTTCCCTAACTTTTGGTAATGTGGTGGTAGGTGTGGTGTGCTGACGAATGGTAGACTTGCACATACGGGTTTATATGATTATTTAAATCAAAGCTACATTAACATATGTTTAAAAATTCCTTACCTACTAAAAAAGTGAGTACCCTAGAACATGTTGACTCTTAACCTCTGTTGCATTCATCAGGTACAATTTGATCTTTAATTAAACTCATCTTTTGTCCAATCATGCTTGCCCTGAAGCAGCTGTTTGAGATAGAGGAAAGTATATAGACTAACCAATCCCATGCTGTGTAACCACAAATCTCAAGGGATCCTATACACTTCCTTGGAAATACACCCTACCATATCATTGGACAATAATTTTCTCATTCTTCAAAGGGATTATTTTATACACCCTCCTTTCTCCCCTAATCATAAATATCTCTTATATGGGCTACTCTCGATATAGCTAATGAGTTGACTTCTCAACTAAGTAAAAAATGAATCAAGAACCTCCTCCCTTTGTATTCTCAGATGTATCCACCAACCTATATCTGTACACGTATTTTCTGCCTTTCCTCTTGTTAAAATGATTGACCTGTATGAGAAGCTAAGATCTGAGGCTAATATCTCCCCTGTATGGTGAATTGCAAACCTCCTGTCTCTTAAAGAGCTTTGCTTCCTTTCTCTCTTGCAGGACTGATTTTTCCTCTCTACTTTGTCATTTCCATCAGCACACAGATGTGTTGTTATTGCCCCCATCTTAAATGAAAATATAGACTGTCCTTAACCAGTGATATTCCTTTTTCTGTGACTGCCTTTTTTATAGCAAAAATCCTTAAATGATATATTGATACTTAGTGCCTTTAATGCTACTCATTTCAGAATCTCTTCCCTAAACTTCACTAAAGATTAATATGATAAATTTTACTTAAAACCTCATTAATGACTTCTAGCTATGACAGTGTAGCATGCAAAGTTTCAATCGTCTACTAGAACAAATAGCAAATCTTAATAGATTTAATGAAAAATCTGTTTGAATGAATAAGAGCTATCAGAATCTAAAATCTGACATACAAGATTCAAGAGAAAAATGGAGGTGCATTGCTTTTTCCTTTGAAGCATGCAAAAACTCCTAACAACACAAAGTTAAAAGGGCAAGCAAGGTAGTGTAGTTCGAGGAACTGAGCAGAGCTCTTCGAAGTTTCTTAGAACTCAGAATTCAGTGAAAACCAGGATGATGAATCAAGAAATCACTTACAATTTGATTTTGGTTCTGTGAAGGACTATAGCTTAGTAAAAAAGTGCAACACCAAAATAGACCTATCTTCGCTAAGTCTAAAACCAGCTTTAAATTTGTTCAGTCCAAGATTGCATGTGATGTCTTTTTATTGTTTTACCAAAAAGAAATGAAATTCTTTTTTAAATAAAGGTAATATAATCTAGATTCCTAGGTTTATCCCATATTTCATATACAATATGGTAAACAAATTTCCAGGAATACTATGAATCAGGACAAAAAATACAATATTGGCAAAGCATGCATAATGCTGTGCAACACAATACCCTCTTTGATGTCAAAATAGGGAATAAAACCTTCAAAGACAACAGATGACTGGTTAAATTAAATACAGTAACCCATTCAAGGGATTACAATGCAGCTATAAAAAGGAATAAACCATATCTATATCTATAAACTATATGTGTATGTAATTATTATCTGTAATACAAGAAAACTAGAAATGTGCGCAATGTATGTATGGTTCCATTCAAGATAAAAGTGTGAAAATAATCTTACCTAATCAACTATACACAAATACATGACAAGAACATAAACTGGTTATCCTGCTATACTTTCATTTTTATATTTATCCTTGAAATCATGTATATACTTCATAATTATAAAACACAATGAAGTAAAAAAATCACACCTAAATATCAAAAACTTTGTGAAATAGAATAGCTAAATTCTATAGTGAATTGGTACATGCATCTCACTAAGGAAATTATTTCAAGTTACTTTAAGCACAATAATTTGACTCCACATGCTGAGTGGCATGTACTCTAAAGAACAAAAGGAACCTAGGGAAAAACAAACTTTTCAGTGATCAATAGCAGTTTTTTATAAGTTGTGTTATTCAAAAATAATGAGAAATATGTGGTAAGGAATATAAAATGTTTGCGTCATTGGTAATGGGGATTTCTTTAGATGTGGGATAAAAAGAGAATGTAAAATTGGCGAGGTTGTCAAAATGTTTATATAGTTATGAATTTAATTGATGCCATGGTGTAAAATTCATGAAAATAATGCATTTCAGAGTTTGGTTCACTGAAAACTATTAAGAACCAGAACTAACCCAGTAGCAATTGACACCATCAACACCCAAACTGTGGTCTCTAAATTCCTATTAATAGGAATGGAAGTCTCTAAAGAAATGGCTGATTCCAAGTCTGATTTAGAAAATATGTATGAGTATGTTAACTATACATGATCATTTTGTGGTAATAGAAAGAATGGGAGACTAAAAAAATTTTGAGAGCACATGTGTTTGTTTTAGGAGTCAACTTGAGTTGCCTCCAATAGCCATTAAAAAAAAGAGGCCATCAGTCACCTTTGAAGGATAAAAATCGTTTTTTTCGAAATTGGTAAGGGGAAAAACGCAAACACCTTTCATGCTGCCTTATGAACTGTTGCTCAGTGTAACAAAACATTGATAAAGGGAAGGTATCTGTTTAGATCTTTCACTAAAGGAGGCAGTTGTCTAAGAATTATCATGAAATAGAAGACAAAGGAAAATAATACTATGTGGATATGATCATCTTGTAGAAAACTCCATAAAAAAGATGATTCATTCCTTTGAAATAAAATTTGAAAGGGAAAAAAGGTGCAGTTATAAATACATACCAATTGCAACTTTTGGATGTTTTGATTCTGATACAAATTAACTACTAAAATTATACACAGAAATTGGGGAAATTTTAATGCTGAATGAATAATTACAGAATGAGGGTTAGGTGTGATAATGATATACCAACTATATAAATATGCATATATATGTATGTGTGTGTATCTATCCATACATATACATGTATATATAGTGTATGTATATATATATATTTATCTTTTAGAAATACCTTAGAGTGATGAAATTAAATGCAATAATATTTAGCACATAATTTCTTAACACTTATCAACATCCAATAGAGGATAATTAGTAATAGCATTTTAAATTAAAGTTAGAGAATGTATTCACCTTCAGGAGTTCTTTATACTTTAACAGGATTCCTTAAACTGTACAAATTTAATAAAAAAGAAAGTTTAAAAAATATGCTAATGTTCAGAATTTCATCTGGGTAGCAATAATAACCACTCCACTTTTTCTTATCTTCCACATCGTTTATTCAATCAAATTTAAATTGGCAATGGTAACACATTTTCACTTGTTCAACAATAATTTAACAAAACATTTTTGCTTTCTGTATTCAGAGAGAACAATTATGTAGAATCTTAAACTTATGATGATACTGACATTTTAAGTGATAATGATCATTTTGTGTAATTTGAGAAATTACACTCAATAATTTATTGCTGATAAATTTTTTAAGTGGAGAGAAAATATCTTTGCCTGAAGCAGAACATTAGCATGGACTGAGCTGTCATTACTCTTATAAAAACCTATAGAATAAGCTCTACCCTCATGCAAAATTAATCATTTTTATATGAAGGAAATATTTCTTATAAATAGAAAATATTCATATATCTTTTATTTGAAGCAACATTATAGATACACTATTTTGATTTTATGCATAATGTGTAAACAAAAGATATAGATTCAATATACTGGAAAAAATTCAAAATACATTCTTTACTTCTGAATTAGATTTAACCACCTGAACTTCCTTAAGGCAAATGAAGAAGTAGGTTTATTAAATAATGGTAAAGCATCTTTAAAGAAATATTGGCATCCATATTTTGCTTTTGGAAGAAACACTATCAAAGGCTTTAATCATATTTCAAAATATCATTCATATACTATGTAAAAAGGATCCTAGTCAGATGACTGCGTGAATTTTTTTCTGTTGAAGACATGAAAAGAGGCTTAATAATCATCCAGGTACCAAACTTGAAGATCTCTGTCAAGATCTCAGCTATCGGGTGCACTCAAAGGGTAATAATTCCTGGAACAAGGAATATGATGGTATTTGCTCTTATGATTAGGTAGTGTTACAGAGCACAGATGACTTTAAGGAAGGGAGATTATCCACATGAACCTAGTCAAATCTCATGAGTCTTTTAAATCTCTGTCTAGAGGAAAGATTCTCCACTACTGGCTTTGAAGATGGAGGTAGCTGCACTGCCAAGAGAGAAATTGGCTTCTAGGAGAGCTTGAAGTACACACTAGGACCTGTGAAAGACCCTTAGCTATAGCTACAGCTTATAGCTAATATGACACTGAATTCTTTTGTTGCCCAACTTTTTTAAAGTATAATTGACCCCTTCAAAATTGTATACAGTGATTTTAAAGTATACAGGATGATTATTTGATATACATATACATTGTGAAATGATAATCACAATCAAGTTAACTAATATGTCCATTACCTCATACAGTTCCCTTCAAATTTTGTGTGTGTGAATACTTAAGATCTACTCTCTTAGCAAGTGACAAGCATAAATATGGTATTAGTAACTATAGTCATCATGCTGGAACAACTGAAAGTTTGCATGCTTTGTCCAACATCTTCTCCTTTCTTCCATTCCCCAACAACTTCCATTATACTCTTGTTCTGTAAGTTGAGGCTTTTATTGTTTTGTTTTTTAGTAGTCTACATATAACTGATGCCACGTAGTATTTGTCTTTCTCTGGTTGATTAGCACAATGCCTCCAAGGTCCATCCATGTGGTAACCAATGACAGAATTCCCTTTAATGACTGAATTTTTTATTGTTATATGTATGTGTGCACATGTGTGTATAGTATGTACATACATATGTATAGTGAGATACATAATATGTATACATAATGTGCATGGGTGTGTATGTATATATCACATTTTCTTTATTCATCTATCTATGGATACCTAATCATCCATATTTGGTAATTGTGAATAATGCTATAATGAACATAAGGGTGAAAATATCTCTTTCAGATAATGATTTGATTTTCTTCAGATAGATATCTCTAAGTGGGATTACTGGATCATGCGACAATTCTATTTTTATTAAGGAGACTCCATACAGTTCTAACAGTTGCACCAATTTACTTTGCCACAGTGCACCAGAGTTTCCATTTCTCTACATCCTTGCCATCTCTTGTGGGTTTTTTAAAAACAGACAATTCTAACAGGTGTGAGATGGTATCTCAGTATTTTTGATTTGCATTTCCATGATGACAAATGACAAGCATCATTTCATTTACCTGTTGACTACTTCTGTGTCTTCTCTGGAAAAATATCTATTCAAGTTCTTTGCCCATTTTTCAACTGGGTTTTATTTTATTCAGTTGTAAGAGTTCCTTATATATTTTCTCCCATTCTGTAGGTCGCCTTTTAATTTCGTTGACTGTTTCCTTTGTTGTACAGAAGCTTTTAGTTTATTTAGTCCCCCTAGTTTAATTTTGTTTTTGGTGTTAGGTGCAAAATATTCATTACCAAGATCGATGTCCCCTAATTTCTTGGGTTTTATGGCTTCAGGTCTCACATTTAAGTGTAAATTCTACCAGCCTGAATGAGGTGAGGCAAGAATCCCAGGCTCTAGAAAGTAGCCAGTGACATGTTGATTTCAGCCTCATGGCAGTCTGTGCAGAAAACCCATTCAGCGTGTGCTCAGGCTTTTGACTTCCGAACTACGAGTTAATAAATGGATGTTGTTTTAATTCACTAAATTTATAATAAAAATTGTTACACACAATTAGAAAACGAATGCACCAGGTAAGACATCAATACAAGTGCACACTGAAACTCTTTAAGTAGAAAATATATTGTCTTAAAAATAAAATATCCCTGATGTAGCATATTCTGAAATTGATTTATTTTTCAAAATTACATGTATTTGGTATGCAACAATTGCATCCATAATGATGCTATCTGGAAAGGAAACTGGGGATTTCAGAGCCTTTTGAGGGAGGTCAGTCCCTGGTGCACAGATACAGCTTGCATTCTGTAACAAACTTGTCGAGTGGTTTCCTGGGAATCCCAAAGTTGGGCGTTTCTTCCTTTAGGTCTAATTTTCCTTGGAGAGATTTGTAGTCTCTAGATAGGATCAAAGGGTGAGCCGTTTTGGTGTGCTGTGTGCTGGAGAAGATTTATGGAACGTTCAATGTTTCTCCTGAGGCTCCAGGGTTATTTCTAGGAGTAAGCTATTTGTTATGAGCTACATTTTACAAATGCCAAGTGGATGGGACAGGACTCCAGTGGATAAAGTCCCTGGGGGCCTCTCTCTTAAGAAATTTCAGTGCAAAGGTAAAGTGTTACCTAAGGAGGGCATCAGCAAGAAAAACTTTAGATGGTGAAATATTCTTTAAAAAGCTTCCAAGAATGTTCATGCAACTAATGAACTGTTTCTGAGAAGTGTATAGAATTTATATGTGTTGGGGGGGACATTAATTCATCTTGCTAACCACTTTACTGTTCGTGTATTGGCAACCAAGATGTAAAGAGGTTTATGGGGTACTAATGCTTCGTTTCTATTTTTAAGCACAGTTCATCTCCTGGTGTTGGACCGTATCAATAGTGATACAGGGACATGATATGAATTTTCCCCAGAAGACAAGAAAATGAGTTAATAAAGACTTTTCTTTTGTTAGGTTATAAAGAGACCCTAATTCATATATTCATTTTATAAGCCCAACTTAACCTCTTTCCAATTCTCCCTTGTGTCTGTGTTCTGTCCACACATTTTTCCATGTTATTCCTGATTTAAAACAGAATAAAGTTTAGAGTGCATTCAAAACCCAAAATACTTTCTTTGCCCTCTTACTTCACCCCTTTCTCTCACACTTCTAGCTCCACCTCTCTCCCCCTCCTCTATATTATGTCTATCTATAGATATTATATCTATATCTATGCCGTATTATACATAACTATATGCCAAGTGGGTATGAGACAACAATTAAATGTTTTCTTGGTATTTTCATAATTGTTCAACTGCTGATGAATGTTGTATCACAAGTCTTGTTCTTTTTGCGTTTTTGAAATTTGTCTTCATCTACATGTTTTACCTTAAATTTGAGTCCATGGTATAGAATGTATTCATTAAATATGTCCAGCCCCATCAATGTGTCAAGGACATTTGGTTGCTTATTAAAATATACTTTCACATGATGGTGATAACACTAACTAGTGACCTAAGAGGATATGGAAAATATTATTTGGCCTTTAAACCTATCTTGAAATCCTCCTAGCGTTACAGCCTTTAGCAAATGAACCCCAAATCTCAGTTTCCTAATTTATAACTTTTCTACCTTAGAGGCATTTTTGTGGAATTAATAACGTGTGAATCACTTTGAGATGCACCGATAAAAAGCCCTCTCTAAATGCTAAGGATTGGTTTAATTATACCATAGGGGACATTTGGGTTTATATTGTAAAGCATGCATATTTATAGCTCCCTTATTTTAATACTGGTTATTTTAGCTGAAGAAGCTATTTTTACCAGTGAGGATGCCTGCTATTTTCTTGTTAATAATTTTTAAAGATATAAATAGTATACTATGGCAGTTAAACCCAAAGATCAAACATGCTTCATACAGAAAAAAATATGTATATATTATCAAACCTTTTTAATCATACAGCATATATCATTAATGACTTGCAGCCTACTTAACCCATGGATGGAGAAGAGTCTAACATGGGCCTACTTGCCTATAATGCCTAAGTAGAGCTTTGTATGATCACAAAAAGTTGTGCTGAAAGAAGAGTATTTTTTCTTATTTTGTTCAACTCATTTTATAGTCTGTGAAAAATATGCTTCCAACTGTGTTTTTCCTGTGATCCACATGCAATAATAAACCTATTACACAGGTGTGGATTAATACACTAGGCACATGAAAGTAAATTATAGTTCTATTCCCACAGGACCTCAATTTACCAGGGCAGTCAGGAACTAGACCATTTCAATGTGATTAGTTCTATGACTGAACACAATGCTATAACATCTCATAGAAGGGGATTTCAATGTGATTAGTTCTATGACTGAACACAATGCTATAATATCTCATAGAAGGGGAAAACTTTCTTCTTTTGATGTCTAGGAAAATTTCAAAGAGGAAATATGATGTCTGACACAGAGCTTGAATTTTATTTAAGTGTTTAAGGAAAATAGATACCATATAGCAGAATTAAAAAAACAAAAACAAAAATCTTTCCAGGATTGTGCTTAAACAGAGAAGGTGGTCATCTAGCTGACGGATGGATTTCATACTATTATACCATCCTCTACACATTTCCCTCTTTGCACCTGACATGTGAATCTAGGGACTCAAATGTGTGTTATACTGCAATATAATGGGTATTTGCACACCATATATATTTTCTCTCCTACTTGACAGCAAAGTCTGCCATTCATGATGGAGGCTGCCTTGCATTATTTTCCTGGTCCCCGTCACTCTTGCTGATAGATGTCTCCATGTAATTAAGGTTCTGCCCCAAAGCAAATCTGTTTAAGAGGAGGTTTTCCTCCTTGATTAAAAGGGTAGAGTTGGCTGCAACTTTCCTTTAAAAAAAAAAAAAAAAAGGCCAAGAAAAAAGAGAGGAGGAAGAAACACTTATTTAGTTGTACATCGCTGTTTTCACTCTGGTCCTGGGTCTTGAACCTGAGTCTCTGGGATCTGCAACCTGCACTCTTAGCGGAAGGAAGCTGACTAAATCGCTGCTGCACCAGGGCACGCTAAGTTGGACATTTAGTGGGGAACGTCATGTAGTATATGCAGATGGTGATTCATCATGATTCACATGGGAAACTTATGTTACCTCAAGAAAAAATTAAGTCAGAGACATGGAGGAAAACAAAAAGTCACTAAAGTATACATAGGACACCCTTATCTTCTTGACATTGGTTGTGTGCAGATGTGAATGAAACCTTTATTGGCTGAATACCGTGAGGTAATGAACCTTAAGATGACAAGTCAGTACTCTTTTAAGTGTTGATAAAAATCATTTTGACAAAAACCTTAGTACTTAAGCTAAGTATCTAAACGTATCCTGGAGATCAAAGATAACTATTGTACTTGATGTCAAAACTATGCTAATATAGTATTAATATATGAAAACCCTTACATGAAAATTAATGCATGATGTTCATAACAAATGCTTTACTTGACAGAGGATATGCTTCAACAGATAGTATCCAGAAATATTAATTTTAAAAGCATATTTTATTAGCAAATGTATTTCCAGATTCTAAAGAAGTAACACATGGTTACTCTTATTCCTAGTAAATTTGATTATTTAATGTATTGATGGGCAACCAGAAAGGGTTTGCTAGCTAAAGAAGACTGACAGGAGTAAAATGACTTATGAATCTACAATTTCAAGAAAAGGAGATGATACAGAAACAATATTAAAGGAAGTCTACACATCCCAGCAGAAGCTTGCCTCACAGTAAGGGTCTGAAAATGCCAGGTTTAAGTATCAATTATCTTCCCACTGTAAGTTCATACCAAGACACACTGTCTCTCAGTAACCCCTGATGTATGCACAGGACACCCTGAAACCACAGGGCCTCAAATGGAGTCTCAGCTTGGATTTCTTGTGTAATTCTATTTATGTAAGCATATTCTTGCTACGTAACCAGGTCCAATGTCAGAGTCTTCTGGGGGTGCTTTGGGGGTGGTGGGGAGAAGTGGGTCCCTGAAACCAGGAGTAAACCATGCCATATCTAACTAAGTAAATGATGCTGATGAGTTGACTTAAGTCTCCCAAATTTCTCCTTGGGCTCATGTTTACAAAACGCTATTAATATGCTTCCTGCTTTGACCATCTGTTGATCAGTGTTGGGCAGATACATCTCTTACTACAGCAAAACCGCACAAGCCAATTTCAGGCCTGCTAGAATTAATGTTCACAGTATAGGTGTTGCAAACTCCCCAGTTAATCATCTTGCTTAAACAAATGATTTGTGTCACAGTGTGTATATGAGTGTGTGTGTGTGTGTGTGTGTGTGTGTGTATCTGTAAGCAATGGTAGGTTATCTAAAGTTACCTTAAAATTTTCTGTAAACCAAATGTAGTAAATTTTTTGAAAAGAAATTTTAGATATGAAGAACAATATAAAATTAAGGTTCATTTTACTTATTTTTTTTATGGCTATTGCTTAGCATACGATACCTGATCCTTATCAGGAAGCAAAAAAAAATAATCTGCTATCCCCCAAGTATGTGTCTTTTTAGCAAAAGTATTATTTCATAGGAGGGGTTCTAAAGGCTGGACAGAGGTTGCCATTTTGTAAGAAACATAATCATGTGTTAAGGAAAATCTCTGTAAGGGCATTTCTCTCACCATTCAAAAAAACTAATCCATCAATGGAGAAAACAGAAAGTAAATCTGCATAATACTAGGCCATTGGCCCTTGTTTACTGTGCTGTTGCCTCACCTGACTGACCTGCCATCCCCACCTGCAACCTCCTTTGAAGGCATATGGTGAGTTTCTCCCAAGTCTACAGGAGGTTTACATGTAATTATTAAACTTTGATTTTTTCCCCTATCCATCTAATATTTATTTGATTATTTGCCAACCTACAAGAACCCAGAGAGGTATGGGAAGATCTTCCCCTGCACTCCCATTTTCACAAACATTTTTGTCTTAGGACCACTTTACACTCTTAGATATTACTGAATATACCCAAAGAGCTTTTCTGTGTGGTGATATATTTATTAATACTTACTCTATTAGAAATATAACAGAAATTTTAAAGTACTTGATTTTTTATCGAGATCATTGATTTACAAAATAAAGTTTGGAGGTACAGGTTCATTCTTCATCAAATGCATGACAACATACCTTGTCCAGCACCACATTTCTGATAATTCTCCACCACTGTCCACCGGACTCTGATAACCCTTGCCCCCATCCCCCCATTCCCTTCCCCTTGGGTAACCACAGTTCTGCTGTCCATGTCCAAAGGTTAGTTTTTGTTTTGTTCATTTGTCTTGTAACTTAAAAGTTTTATAAGAACTATATTTAATAAATATAATAAAACATTTACTGAGAATAGTATTGTTTTATATTTTTTGCAAATCCTTTTAATGCCTATCCTCATAGAAGACTAGGGAATTCTCAGGTAGTCTATCTACATTGAATCTGTAATTATATCTTGTTTTGGTAGAAGTACATGTGTGAAAAAAATACGGCCTCCCATAGAACAGCATTTGGAACAGGGAGGAATATTTAATAGTCTTTTAAGGTAATTTTGGGTACTCTTTTTTTTTTCAATAATGCACCCAAACTTCACAAATTGATAGCTTCATAAAAGTTGCAATATGAAATCTGAAATACTATCAATGGAAGTTTTTAATCTGTTATATTAAAATTTAAGCTACATCTTACATTTTTAATGTTTCTTTTCCATATGTGCAATTTTATAATATTAAGCATTGTTCACTGACAAACTGTGATTAACTGACATATAATTTAAAAAATTTTTCATCAGCAAACTTCAGTATTGAGACACTGTCAACTATAGTAGCATCTGTAAGTCTTTGACAATTGTAAATTTTGCATGAAATCTCAAATTTTTTCATTGGCAACAAATATCCTCACTAGTGTCTCTTGACTTACTTTAATATTCTGAGACAATGTCTTCCAAATGCCTAAATCTGAATAACCATTACTTGTCTGTTAGTAGTTCTTTCAAGTAAAAATAATATACCATGAAATAAACACATCTACTTCAGTTCAAAACTCAGTCTGCAATATTTCCCTTAAGATACTCACTAACTATATATGCTTATGCTATCTGCAGCAAAATCAGTTCCAACACATAAAATGTTAAAAATCTGTAACAAAGATTTTGGAAAACATTTTTCTTACATTTCCCAGGACATTAAGTGACATCAGCATGTTAAAAAAACTTGTGCATACATTTTGATAACAATGCCTACACTTGTCCTATCCACTTTTGCTTTTGTAACTTCAGTGCAAATATTAACACAGTCAAAAAGACAACTTCTTTGTACTATTGTTAAAAAGCAATTTTAAGCTTACAAACCACCTGTAAGGTTCTCCTTGATGCCGGGGAGTCAGTGGACCATATTTTGAGGTTCATAGGCCATGAGAGAACAAACTCTGAAATTACAGATTCAAGTTCGAGGTCTAGCTATGATGTTGGACAAATCAATTAGTCATTCTTGACATCCTTTTCTCCCAAAGATGGCAGCTTATATTTGTAAGGATAAAATGAGATAACTTAAAGGAACATCTTATAAAGTAATAAATGTTCTGAAAATATATTTGTCATTACCACTACCACTGGTTTTTCACGAACACATAAGGCAGATGGTAGTACCCCTTTAACAATTAAGTATGCCAGGGCTGTGGGTTGATAACACAGCGTTAAATGTACTTATGTAAACATTTTTCTCTTAAACAAGGCTGAAAAATCAAGAAACTCCATGTATCTTATCTCTATTGATATTAGTAACTGCAACACCTTTGGTGTCCCCGTAACATCTGAAGTATAAGGAAAAGAAAGACTAGCCATTAACAGAATACTGTTAGAATATCACTGTAAGCATAGAACTAGTGACACTACAAACCAGACCATAAGAGCCAGCTAAAGGACTGCCCTCAAAAAGATGTTCAGAACAGGCGTAAGACATACCACTTTGTCATTGGATTAGTTTGAGCTGAGGTCAAATGAGGCCCTGCAGGCCATGAGAAATTTTACCAATCCCTTATCTACCTGGATGAATGAAGACCAGAGGTTTTACCTGAATTAGGGTTGTACCAGAAATAACCTTACAGTGGGAGAAATCTCTCTAGACGGCAGGGCAAACATAATTACAGAGCACCGGTTTTCGCGTGAATTACACTCTCTTCCTCTCTCCTTGATGCCGGGACCCTTAACCCATTCCTGAGCTCAGATATATACCCCTATTTCACCTTACTGTCTTACATTTCCCCATATGTACATACATAATTAAATTTGTAATTTTTTTCTCCTACCAATCTTGTATGAATTTGATTACTTGAGCAGACAGAAGAACCTGGAGGGGAAGGGGGAAATTTTCTCTCCTTCCCAACGCTGCCCTGGAGAAGAGTATGAAATTCCCCCTACCTGGTTTTTTTGTGTCCCTCCTCTCCTGGGGATACTCCAATTTCCTCACCAGGAGCCCTGCCTCTGAATCAGCTCACATCTTTTGGTTTTTACCTTGAAGGAGAAGCATTTAAGTTCTCAGCTTCCTTCCTCAAAGAAAAAATGCCTGCTAGAACAAGGCTTCACAAACCTTAGGCGCTTAACAATCACCTGAAGAGATTTTTATAAACGACTGCACCTGAGGGCCCTACCCATAGAGCGTCTGACTTCTCAGGTGGAGCGCATGAATTTGTATTTGTAGAACGTCCCAGGTGATGATTATGTTGCTAATTTCCAGAGCACATTTTTAGCAGATAAACTTTTCTCCTACTAAGACCACCCTAAAAATATACCTCAAATGTATTATGCTAGCAGCACGGTGGTCTCTTTTTGCTATCTTACCAAGATCACCAGACATAAAAGGTGAAAAAACAGAGAACATTTGCATTTCAGATTTTTTTAAGAAAATTAGATTCAAAAGTGGAAACCAAGAGAAAAAGCAAACAGCTCCTTAATAATATTTTACAGTTAATATTTTACTATAAGAGAATTAAAGTTCTTGTTAATATCAATTTAATGAATTTCATTTTCTCTATCTTATAAAATTCTATTGCAGTTAATTGGCAGATAAAGGCAGTTTATGCTGAGTAATTTTTTTTCTCTGGGAAGTTTTATTCCTTTTTATTTGTATCACAGGTTGCATACTTTAGGACTTGTATATTCCTTTCGAAATTATCCTTTTGATTTTGTGTTGGTGAAGTAGTATTTTTATTCCAATTTGCAGAAATGTGTTACTTTAGAAGAAAACTAGTTTTTAAATATATTGAAGGGCAGAAATCAAAGGTCTCTAGAAGAGTTTTGTCAGGGAAATCTGAGCAACTCTAATAGCCGTTTAATTTGAAATGAGGTCTTCAGGGAGTTAGCGCTGAATGTCCACAAGATAATCTGTTAAATCACGTTGGAGGGAAAAAAAATTATTGATTATTTTTAATATTTTAATTATTGATTATTTTTGAAAATTTAAAACCCAAAACGGTCATTGAAAGGAACTTCCCAGTAGAAACTCTATTCCAAAGGCCTAGCTGATCTGGAGAATTGTAATTGCCATTCATGAATGAAGTGCAAATATGCAAGGGGTTTGGGAAAGAAGCATATAGAAACAGTAGTTTGCTTTGTAAATATGTTTTAATCATGAGGCTTATACTTAGTGATGTTACTTGAAATTGCTTTGACATCGATGATATATTGTATATTAGGATTTAGCCCTGCACTTAATATCATGCAATATTAACAACAATATTTAAAGTTAATGGGCTGAAGCAAGTATTCTCTTCTCATATTTGAGAACTGTTATCTTATGAAAATGAATTATTTCCTTTAAGACTTTAGTAGGCAGATTTATTTCATGTAATACAATAACTATAGCATTTAAAAGGTGATACCACATGTCCTGGTGGAGTAGTTGGTAGGTTGGGTGCAGTTCACTTACATCCCAAGGTCCTAAATTCACTTCCTGGGGCTGACAGGAACAACCAAGATGAGAAACTAAATAAAATTAATTACTTTGTCTTCCTCTCTCTGCCTGCCTGCCTCTGTTTGCCTTCACTCTTGTAACTTTCTTTTTAAAAAAGAAAATTTTTCTAGATTCTGTTTTGTATATCTCATGCACCTTGAAGAGGAACGGAATACACCACCCCAAAGTATGCAGAAGAATTATTTTGAGCTGACTATTTTTAAGAAACAACAGATACAGGAAAATCTCAAAAACTGAATAGAAGTTACCCCTTTGTAAGAGAAATGCATATTTGTAAGGGAAATCTCCATTTGTAAAGACATCTCCCTCTCTGTACCTAGAAGAGGAGGATGACTGAATCCCTAAAATACTCTTTATCAGTGGAGAAGACAGTAACATAAATCTCCATAATAGCCATATCCTCCTTTATTGTGCTTGGCCTCTTTACTTAGCTAGTCACCCCCCCCAACCCCCAACCCCCTCTTTTTTTTTTTTTTTGTCTTTAGCAGGAGGTGGTATTTAAGATGATAGCTTAAGACATTTCTGGGAGTTGCTCAGGTTTTCTGGGTCCCTCTCAGGTCCACAAGAGGTATATATGTCTTCAATCTGTTTTTCTCCAGCTAATCTGTTTTTCTATTACATGATTGTCTCAGTCAAGAACCTAGAAGGGTAGAGGGAAAATTAATTTTCCTTTCCTACAATTTCCAGAAAAAAGATCTTTAGATGCCTAGATACTGTGTCATTATTATATTTTTTCCCTGAAGATCAGTAAATGCTTTTAGGAAAGGAAGCACATGAGCTAAATCTTCTTAGATTATTGGAGTAACTCAGAAGAGGGAGTAAGTAACCTAAAGTAGAGAGATTATGGAGAATGTTACCATAATTAGTTCATTCTTAACACAACATAAAGATGCAAGGAAATCTCTTTAAAATCTATCATAAATCATGTCACTTCTCAAATATGCTAATAGCTTCCCATATTTCTAACATATTGTTTCCTTTGCTGTGGCAACAAGGCCTTAGTCCATAAAGAGTCCAAGAAACTATCACCTCAGTACTTTGTATTTGCTGATTTGGTTGTCTGAAACACCCTTCCTACAAATAGACATGTGGATGAATGCTCCCTTCCTTATTTCCTTTAGTCTTTATTCAGTTACTACCAGAGTGACTTAGCAAAAGCTTTCCCAGGCCAACACATGCTATACTTCAACCCCCCCACACCACCCCACCCTGGTCCCATCACTTCTAACTTTTTTCATTAATTTTATTGAAGGAGCAATGCATCATAACATCTTATAAGTTTACAGTGCTCATCACTGTAAATCATCAACTGTATATAACATGTTAAGTTTACCACTAATCCAATTCTATCCATCACTATATAATTGACTCCTTTTACCTGCTTTGCCCAACCCTTCCCTGCTTCCCTCTGGTAACCTCTTTTAAAATGTTGCTATTCATTTCTAAACCAGAGCACATTTTCCTACCCTTTGTTTATTATGCAATCACCAGCAAGATTTCAGAACTGTTAACCTGCATTTTGCAATTTAAGAACATAGGATTTGCCTAAAATGTTCAGATATGCCTTTTTCTAAAATGTCCAGAATAGGCTTTTTCCAATATATGACATTGTGATATGTGGAATTAAGGTCAATTCTTAGCTCTGGAGGCTGAGAAAGACGCTCATGTCCTTCCCCTAACTGAAGAAGCAAATGCTGCTCCTGCCTAGAAGAAAGTAGATTTCAGGGTGGGAGTGTTATCCACATATGGGATTAGCTGTAGAGATGTCCTCTCTAGCTGGGAAACCCATCTTTTACTTTAAGAGTAATGTGAAATTATTCCCGCATGTGAGATCCCCTCCTTTCTCCTTACTGCCCAGGCCCCTTAACCCATTCCTTAGCTCAGGATATTTTGTCCCATTTACTTCAGTTTTTATATATCATGTAAAATTCTCCAAACATACATTATCAAATTTGGTCTTTTGCTCCTACTAATTTTTCTGAAGTTAATTTGTCTAGTTCATCAGCCCAAGAAGAACCTCAGAGAATAGGGAAATTTTCCCTGTGCTCCCACAATGACATACCATAAACCTGTTTGAGTCCAAATACAATAGCCTTTATAATCTGTTACATTTTCTCCCTAGGTATCAAAGAACAGGATTGCTCCGGTTAAAAGTGGTAGGATTGTTTTAATAGGACTAAGCATATATTTCTCTGAAATGAACCCATATTGTTGGTCTGGGATTCTTTTTCTAAGTCTGATGTATGTATGCTTGTGTATTTTATTTATTACCATTAATTATTTTTCCATATGGCAAAAATGATCACTTGTATTCAAGATATAATTCTGGCCTAATCTTTCAATCTCAGTAGATTAAATATATCTTAATACTGTGTAAACTAAAAGTTTACTAAACTCAAGATTCCTTTAAAATAATAAACTGAACCTGGATAAGGCAATTCCTTTCAGGAGACATAAACAAAGCTTGGCATGAACCTGGCATCAGGCCAAACAATCAGTATAATTACTATTTTTAAGATTATATTTACATATTACAAGAGAGGCTACTGCTTGCTTCTTACCAGATATTTCTGAATTAATCAAACTATATAGTTGACCTTGATTTTAAGAAAAAATTTTTACATTGAAAAATGGATCTTTATGAAACTCTTGGGAAACAATATGAAAGGGAATGCTTGGTCCTTATACTCTTTCTTCTTAGGTTTATCTGCATGTATGGTTTTAGAATTAAGTATCTCAAACAAATGTCAACTATGTAATTCTCTATGTTCTTTCATTTTCATAATATATACAATGATACATGTTATAATATATACCAAGTAAAAGAGAGTAACAGTTTTTTCTGCTTCCTTTAATTTAGTAACATATTTATCATTTTAGCAATGATGTAGTTACTGACTGACTCAATATAACAAAGTTTGTTTAGTTATTAATTACCAGATTTTGCACTTTTTTTAACCTAGTAACAAGTTAAGGGACCATCAAGGAAGGGGTGATGATAAATTTTTTCTAATATTCTGTACCACAGTTTCCTGATATCTTTTGCAAGCTGCCATTTCCCTTCTCCAAACACTGGAGTGCCCCAGAATTCTGTTCTGTGATCGCTTATGTATTCACTTTACTTATATACAAGTATTCAGTTCCATACTAGTAATACTATACAAGTACTCATACAGGCTTAAATGCATCTATGTAGTGATTACTACCAAATGTATAAATCCCATCCATACATCTACTCTGACTTCTGGACTTGATCTAACAGACTACTTGATAAATATTCACTCATCTACTTAATAGATATGTTAAACATAATAGATTCAATACTGAGATTCTTTTTTTTCTCCCCATACCAGCACCCTTTTCAGTTTTTCCAGTGTTAGTTAGTGACAAGCATACCCTTGCTATTTTAAAATCCAAAATATTTGAAGTCATCTTTGACTCTTCTCATTCTCTCACAATCCACATATAACCTGTCATAGTTTATTTCTCTACCTTCAAAGTACACAAAAATGTGGTGATTTTCAGGGCTATGGTATAGTACAACTCCAGGGAACAGGCTAATATGCATTCCATGTGAAACTTGTCCTCCAGAATGGTGCAGTGCATAACCATTGTAGGGGAAGAGAGGACATTTCCTCCCAACCCTCTGGGTTCTTAGGCTGATCAAGCAGTCAAATTAACATCAGCAAGATTAGCAGGAGAAAATAACAATTTTAATTACAACATATGGAGAATCTACATGGATACAGATTCTAAAGCCAATAGGGCAAAATGAGTATATAAATTGTAAGCTCAGGAATGTGACAGGGGTATGGGGCTTCAAGGAGGGAGAGGGACTCACATGATAGAGAGGGTGACTCTAATGTTGAAGACCAGATGTTCTGTAATTAGATGTTTTCCCTGTTATATAGACAGGTTTCTCCAAAAGAATTTTTTTATGGTAAAAACCCTAATTGTGGGTATGACTCAATTTTTATTATTCTATGTAGTAAAGGAGCAGTAAAATTTTTCATGTGCATGTAGGGCTTTGATTGACTCCACACTAAATAATCCACAGGTCAAAGTGACATTCCTGGGAAGGCCTATGATGGACATGTTGAGGAAATCTGTGAAATCTATGTTGGGGAGGTCTATCCTTCACATAGATTGAAAAGTTAATAAACACCCACTCTTTTACAGTATGGTATCTGTGTTCATCACTCTTACGATGCTGGTAATAAGCAACCACAAGCTTTTACCTGAGATACTACAAAAACATCCTAAGAGACTTCTCCAAATCCATCTGGCTCCAATGATAAAATATGTGTCATGTATCTCATCAGGTCATTCCTATGCTCAGAACCTTCTGGATTCCCATGTCAATCATAGGAAAAGTCATATATTTATACAAGGTCTAGCCCTCCTCCCATTACCTCTTTTAACTTCTAATCTTACACTAACTCTATTTTAGTCATAGATTTCTTTCTTTTTTCACAAATAAGCCTGTCATGATCTTCTGTTCTTCATTCTGAAATATCTCACCCCATATATCTGCATAGTTTGCTATCTATAATTTACATTTAGGTCTTATAAATGACATGTCATTTTCTCAATGGAGCCAAAATCTCAACTTTTTTTTCCCATTATAGTCCTGATACCCTATTTAATTGCTGTTCCACTAAGTATTTTATTTATTTATATTCTAGTGGGCCCCTTAAGATGCAAGACGTTTCACGTCATATATGTATGCTTGTGTTTATTTATTTATGACCATTAATTATTTTGCCATATGGCGAAAACGATCACTTGTATTCAACAGATAATTTAGACCAAATCTTTCAGTCTCAACAGATTAAATACATCGTAATATTTTGTCATATAACAGTTTATTAAAAGAAAGCTTATATTAGCACAACTAGTTTATGTTGGACACCAAGAAATTACTGATTGTGAATATGAAATAAAAGTAGGGTTGTTGATAAGAATGTACCAAGGACTGTACTATATGCTTATTACATTCTATTTTATGTATTTCTCACACCAACTCTGATTTGTCTCCTGTTATTCTCATCACCACTTCGCATATGATGAATTTCAGTCTCAGAAAGTTGTAGTAAATCATATGATTATTAATTAATAGAGTTGCAAACCAAGTTCTGCTATGTTTCTTCTAGAATCTACACTGTTAATCACTGGGCATATTGCCCTGAAATGTCCTTTTATACATTTTGCATGAATATAATATTAAGATGGGCAAAATAAATAGTTTTTCTTTCTTCCATGTGAAAACAATCTACACTGATATTGGGTTTACGTTCAAAACGGAAGTAGTTTCTTGTGGGTTTCATATTTGTATTATCGGATGCTATCAGTGTGATAACAATAGCAAAGAAATAAGAATCTGCTTCTGTGACTTTAAACTTAATTAAAGTCAAAGTCATTTAAATAATCTTTCCCCTTTCTCAAAAAGTGGGGGTAAATTAGCTAATTAACTTCTAAGTGGTATTGATATTAACAAGTGATTAACTATAACAGGATTTGAAAGTTTAGAGGAAAGACAACATGCAAGAATTAACTATGAATTGCTGTGGTTAGGACTTTCCATTCTCAAACATTCAAAACCTTTTAACAAGGTGAACAAGATGAACAAGCACCCATTAAAAAAAAAAAAAAACACACAGAACAGGAAAAGTATTATGTTTGGACACAGGCAACAAAGTATAGGCTTAGAAATGGAAGTTGACACCGTCCTGGAAAACACATCATTGAATTTGGGAAGATTTAGGTTTATTTCTCTTTGACTTTCACCTGCAGGGAACAACTTTAGATTACTGACATAATAGGTATAGACTATATCATAGTGTCTGATGGGATCATTAATTCATTATTGTCTATATCTAAATTAATAGAGAGAATTCTTACATATCACTTAGGTTTACAGATTTGCTACGGGAAGAAACTGATTTAGATAGGAGTTCTTCATATCGTTTTTCTGTTTCTCTCCAATTACATGTGCAAGTTTTCTAAACCTGCTTAGTCACTTGAACATCTTGGTCCTATATCAGGTATCTGATTACTGATTAGCAGTAGTCATAACGTACAAGTGAATCCCCATCAAGAGTTTGTTTAGTAGTTTTTAGATTGCCCTTTTAATGAAGCTTGCTCTCTCTATCTCCATACTGTCTTGGGAATTCAAATATAAAATTAGAAGTTCTAATGCAGTTTGAGAAACAAATAAAAGAAAGAAATCTTAGCTGCCTGGAGTTTTAATTTTACCAATGTGTTTGTTGCAAGCAGAATAATGTCTCCCAAAGATTTCTAAATCCTAATACCTGAAAATGTGAAAAAAAAAAAAAAAAAAAAAAAAAAAAAAAATATATATATATATATATATATACAGAGAGAGAGAGAGAGATTATCGTAGATTATCTAGGTGGGCTCCTTGTTATCACAATGGTCCTTTTTAAGTGAAAAGGGAGGCAGGAGAAGAAGAGAGACAGAGAAGGAGATATGATGGAATAAGAGGTTAGAGTGATGTGATTGTTGACTTTGAAGACACAAGATGTCCATAAACCAGGAAATATAATCAGCCTCTGGAAGTTGCAAAAAACATGACAGCATATTGTTTCCTAGAACTCCCAGCAAAGAATTCAAACCTTCCAGCTCCATAAACCCATTTTGGAATTCTGACCTTCAGAACTCAGATGTCATATATTTGTGTAGTTTTCATCCACTAAGTTTGTGATCATTTTTTATAGTAACAAATAAAGTCGTTTTTTTCTATGCTAAGAACAAATACAAATAAAATGTTTTAATTGACTTTATTTGCATCAAAATACAATACCTGCTAACTTCATATATTATAACTGGCTAAAATTACTTATTTTAAATATAGTGATAGATTTATTTAGGCAAATTCTATCCTTTTAGTATTATTTTTATAGCTGAGTTATATACATATATTTATTCATAAATTGAAGAGGCTTCTGCTATTATCTAAAGGTACTAGCATTGAAAGGATATAAAGTAATCACAGCTCTAAGGAAAAAATATAGTTTATATTCAAAATTTATT
Organism: Solenodon paradoxus; assembly: GCA_004363575.1. Taxonomy (NCBI): domain Eukaryota; kingdom Metazoa; phylum Chordata; class Mammalia; order Eulipotyphla; family Solenodontidae; genus Solenodon; species Solenodon paradoxus. The sequence continues at coordinate 79,214 of RJWH01004663.1, forward strand.
TTTAAATATGTGAAAAATGGAAAACACGATGATGTTAACTGACAATCTATGTCTTCACAAGCTTATGAAATTATGGAAAATTATAATTTTTCTTTTTAAGATTTTTCTCAATTGCTACAGACAGTAATAATTGCCTTCATGAGAGTAAGGAGATAAATTACTTTTCTAAAGTTTGATTTCTTTTTACTTACACTTGAGTTGCTTCTACTTTTTAACTATTGTGAACAATGCTGCTGTTAACGTGAATGTAGAAATTTTTGTTCAAGTCTGTGCTTTCAATTCTTTTAAGTATATATTCAAGTCAGAACTGGTAGATGATATGATAATTCTACTTTTAATTGTTTAAGGGATCACCATAATGATTTCCATAATAACTACACCATTTTTCATCCCCACTATCAGTGTACAAGGGTCCAAAATATTTCAACTTGCTTTTTTTGGCTGGTTGGATAAGAGTCAATCCGATGTGTGTGAAGTGTTATCTCATTTTGGTTTTCATTTACTTTTCCCTAATTAATAATTTTGAGCATCTTTTCCATGTTCTCGTTGGTCATATGAAAATGTTCTTTGAAGAAATGTTTATTTAATTCCTATTTTCTTTGCTCATTTTAAATCAGGGTGCTTGTTTGTTGTTGTAGGAATTCTTTATATATTCTAGATATCAACTACTTATTAGAAATATGACTGACAAATATTTTATCCCATTACTTGGATTATCTTTTCACTCTATCGATTTTATCCTTTGATACAAAAAGTTTTAAATATTGAATTTGTTCAATTTACTGATTTATTTGTTCTATTGCATGTGCTTTTGGTGTCACAGTCAATAAATCTTAGACAGATCAGTATCATAAAGTTATGTTTTCTTGTCAGAAATTTTTAGTTTCAGTTCTTCAATAAGTGGAGCTAGGAAAATTGGATACTCCCATGCAAAAGAATGAAACTAGACCAAAAAAATGTTGCATGATCTCTCACATGTGTATTAAAAAATACAAATGAACTCATACGAACAGAACAGATTGGTGGTTGACAGAGCAGGTGGTGAGTAACGGAGATGGGAAGAAGGTATGTTCAAAAGCAGAGACCTGCAATTCTAAAATATGCAAGCTTTACGACTAGAGCTTACAATACTGAATTGTATCTTTGAAAATTGCTAAGAGAGTAGTTTACAAGTTCACATTACAAGCAAAAATTGCAATTACGTGATATGACGGATGGGATAACTAAACTTATGGTAATCATCTATAAATATATTCATATATCAAATTGCTACATACCTTAAACTTATACAATGCTAGATATCAATTTTATCATAATAAAGCAAGAAAAAATATCCATAAGTTTAAAAAATTCAGACTTAATATAATTGTGATCTCTTTTATCTTTGACAAAAAATTTTTATTTAGAGATATCCTTTCTGCTGCTTGCATATATATAATTTTGGTGGAAAAATGTGCTAAAATCCAAGACCAGTCAATATGTTTCTTATTTGAAGGTTAATTAAATGAAACTTTGAATAAAAATTATTTTCTTTTAAGAACTAATTTTTTTTAATGTTAACACTGTTCCAAAGCACTTTTAGCAGTTTGGAGCACCCATACCTTTCTCCCTCCCTCCCCGTTTCCTTCGGTCCTATTTTGAACTAAAATAATTAACCTCCCTCCTTTCAAAATCCAGGCTCTAAGTATCCTCATTTTAGGGATGATACCTCTTTTATTCTAACAGCTCACATTATCTAATACCCTAATAATATTTCCAATTGTATTTTAAATTGGATATGGTAGTAAAGTAAAGATCTAAAATATCCATTGCCCAATATGCACGTGAATGTTAATAGATTGGACTAGAAGCCTAAGAGAGAAACACTATGTCCACCTCTAAAAAATGACTAAGTGAGGATGTCTTTCTCATGCTCCCTCAGAACACTGGTAATGAAATTTATGATGGAGTGAAGTTATTTAAGTTGTGAAAATGTCTGAGAAAAACAGTATCTTATTTAAGGATAACTGGGTTATGGTAGGTCATTGTTAATCTTCAAATGACATTGAATCATACAGGAAAATTCCTCTACTAAAATGTTGAGTGAAGATAGTGGAATAATCCCAATTACAAGACAGTTTCTGATAGAATACTTGCATAATATCTATTTCAACTTTCTAATTAAATTTCTGTATTTGTAGAAGAGGCAAATAATATATTCCAAGAGCACACATACAATAGAAACGAAGAATGATGGAGCAACTTCTTTAAATTGTTGGCCAGAAGTTGATAGTTACTTTCATTTGCTTGTGTTCAGTATTAAAATCTTGACTTTTTTGTGATTGATTTAAGGTTAACTATTCCATACACGGCAGGTATTCAATAAATAATGTTGACTGATAGATGGCTAAATGTTACAATGTGTTTCATCTTTACAGGCAAACAGACACCTGGTGATTGATTGCAGTCAAACATTCTTTAAAATATGTTTTACACATGTTTCAGAAAAAATTACTTGCTAAATTTAATTCTGAATGTAAAATGGTTTATAAGCACTGTTAATTATGCTCATTTAGTTATTATTAAGGAGTTGTCAAAACCAAACTAGTTAAAATGTTCTAGTGTCACACAATTTGCTGTTTAAAATTCTTTAAAAAAAAAAATTTTTGTAAAGATATATAAGGTAACTTTTCTCCTGCTGTTGCTGTAGTAAATTTCAGGAGAGTAACTTGAAAAGATTTCTGCTTAATTATCAATAAGAAAATCAGAAGATTCTCTGTTCTTTTCACTTAACTCTTGAAGCTGAGATGAGTTATATGAAGTCCAATTTTCTCACAAGGTAAGTTAGTATTTGATAACTCTAAGCATGATTTTTCTCAACATGCCAATAACCCTTTCAGGAGACTACTCTTTAATAAAGCACTAGGAACCCATTAGCTCCACATTGTGAAAATAATTCATGTGCATGTAAATGTCCTCATTAAATGTTTCACTTCATTTCTTTCAGCATGTATAATTTAGAGAAATTAGGTTCTTTGGAAATAATTTTATGCCAGAAGCCCAGGTATGGTTATACAAATGAACAAATGTATTAGACAAAAAAGGTTAAAACAGATGACTTGAACCACTCTAGAACACATCTTCAGCACTTACTTTTTATAACACTCAATGGCCTCTCTTATTCTGACATTTTCACCATTTACAACCAGGTGCTTGAAGATAAAAACTGCATTGAGGTATTATTTTATTCTAATTCATTGATTAAATAACATTTTATTTGAGTAAAAACATTTTCAAACCATATGGTCAGTTCAGATTGGCTTCCAAATCGTTTTTAGAAAAACATATTTTAAAAACACAGAAAATTATGTAAAATAATCAAAAGTGTACATGTGTACATTTGTGATTTGGAAAGTAGAAATATATGTCAGTCATGCTTACATGGTGGTGAATGAGTATTTGTTAAAACATGTGACACATTCTGATATATTTCTCCCCTCACCCAAAAATGAATGACACATTGTTATAAAGACAATTAACTCACTCTTGCCCTGAAATTCCCATTTGAACAACAGGTAGTACTTCTAATAGGAACTGGTTCCAAATAACGAATTATTTGGAAATACTATGGAATAATAGCACTAAAAGAACATTTTGACTATCAAATCACTTCTCTCCCATTCTCACATTTAACAAATGAAGAGGTCCAAAAACATTAAATGGCAAGTGATATTACCAAGGTCCCCCAGGTTTTTAATGACATTTTGGCAGGAACCCAAGAATTCTGATACCCAGTTGCTTGAATTTGCTTTCATTATTTTGTATTAAAACGGGTATTTGTATGCTCAGGGTTACAGGGAACTGTTTAAACAATGTGCAGTAGGGAACTGTTCTATGCATGTGTTTGTGTGTGTGTGCATGTGCTTGTGTGTTTGTCTAATTATGAAAAAAATAATTTCAGGTCAGTTTTTTCCATTATAATAATAAACTCATGTTAACCAATTCAGCAATATTTAAATAAAAAAATCTATAATTTCTTCAAAGCACTTTTTTTAAACTGTGGCACAAGAATAGCCATATTTTCAGATAACACTATTTTGTAGAATTCTAGTTTCCAAAAGAACTTAGCTGGACTGTATCAGTCATTTAATCAATATTTACTGATAACTGTCACAGTCAGTAAGAGACTAGAGAGACTTGATAACTAAATATAATGTGGTATCCTGGAGGTTTACTTTAAAAAATATGTTTGAAGAATAATATGGTCTAACATTTTTTTGTAAATCCCTTTCATATTTAATGTAATAGTTGAGATATGGATATGAAAGACAACACAGAATTCCTGAGAAGTCTGAAGAAAAAAGGGTCAAAGCACAAGGTGAGGAATCAGACTTAAACGGAGCAGGACATTGTTTCTATTCTAAAAGAAATGAAGGTGGCATATGTGAAATACATGGGCATGCAGGGGTGTGGCATTACTAGTGGAACAATGGCTATATTCTGATCTTATTACAACATTTTCTCAGTGAATTCTTCTTGACATCATCAATAAAGAACAGTGTCAGTAGGGAAGGTGTTGATTTACCAAAAGGAAAAAGATATAAAATACACAAGTTAAAGAATGGGGAAATGGACTTATTAGGAAAGCATCTTGAGATTTATGTTAATACATTTGATGCATATCTATTAGCTACAGTTAAGTGACTTTTCCCCTAAAACATCTTGGGGCTTAATTTGCACTTTGCTAAGGAAAAGGTATGAGAGTTGAGAATATTTGTAAAGCAGTAGTGAGCCAAGGTGGGCCAAGGAATCTCTACTATATAAGGATGGAACTAATGGCATCATGAGGGTGATAGTGAAAACGGGTAGATACAATGGATTCTAACTGTTGATCTGATCGGGGATTATTGTATAGCAGTACAAAACAGGGAAGAGTAGAAATGGTATAGTGGTCAAGGAATAGAGCATTTGTAACTGAGATTTCAGTTGTAGTGCTGTTATTTGTTGGCCATAAACATATCTAGGGAATCACTGAGAATGAGTGACTGGGGTAGGATGGAGAACAATATCATTAGAGTTATGGAGATCAAGGAAGTGAGAGGCAAGCACACTACATGATTACATGATTGGTAAAGATGACAAGCATGGAAATAGAGTCACGATGAGGAAGGATCTGAGAATCAAGCAATGAGGTGCTCCAGCTCTCACCAACAAGGAAAGATGATGAGCAGTAAATTCTACTGAAAGTTACCTAAAACAGAAGGAATTGGGAGAAATCATTAAAACTGGCTATGGGAAACAAGGGATACACAACATCTCCTGGAATAAAGACTGCTTCATTTGAAGGGAAGGCATGGGAAGAATGGAAGGCAATAAGTTGCATGTTAAGTGCAGCAAAATGGAAGGAATCTTAGAAACGTGATTGAAGAGATTGATGGCCTTGGTAATGACAGTCCGGAGTTTCAAGGGGCACAGAAGATGGTTTGGGAGCATGGGGAAGCATAATAGATGGGGTTAAAATAAGGAGCAAAGGCAAAGGAGGGGGGTCAATGTCACATGAGGATGGATGACCTAAGAGACTTGGACTTCTGCTGGCAACTGAAGGGGTTTAAAACATGGAACCCCTTGAAATCAGAACATACCTAAATTTAAGGTTTAGAAATAGTTGATTTTGTCCCTGACTGAAAGTGTTATGATAGTCCAGCCAGGAACATGAGGCTACTTAATTCCTGCAGGAAGACTGATTAGATTTTATCAAGAAAAGGTTGATTCAGTAGAGCAGGTGTTGCCCACACCCACCGAAAAACACAGGGAGAAATGGCAGAAAGACCATTTTGTTTTATCTAGTACCTTATCTATACAGGTATGTGATATCTTGAATTATATAATAATATCTGAAGTTTCTTGAAAACCTTTTGGCCAGTCATTATTCTAAATATTTTCCAGGGATTGTCACATTTAAATCCCATGATATTTAACAGATGGAAAAACTACAAAGTCCTTTTTTTTTTTTTAAAGTAGCAAACAGGATTTGACTCTGGGAAGAAGAGCTTTGAAGCTATGAAATTTGGGGCAAATGATTTTCTCTCTCTCTGCTTCAGTGCCGCAATCTCTGCTCAGTGTATTATGTGCTCTGATTTTCCTATGATCTCTGGAAAAAGTTAGCTAATGAATTGAAGCTATAAATTCTTACATGTACTCATTTGAAAAAGATAGAGCATTATGAATTCTTAGTCCATACCTGAAAATTTGGCTATAAAACCTTAGAAAATGTAGGAATTATATCTTTGTCTTTGACAATTCATTGATGCAGCTCTTCTCTTAACTTTAAAGAAAGTCACATTCCTACTTTTTAAATATTTGTAAAGGTTACACAATTTCAAACTATTAGTACTTATGTAATTTCAAGTCACAATATGCCATTTATTTATGTACATGAATTTTGGGTAAGATTTCTACACTACTTGTATTTGTTATGATTTATTTTTACTTTCATTATTTGTAATGTAATGATTCCTGGTTCCATAAATTTAACTTTGTTAAGGGAACAAGAATATGTAGTTATTTGAGGGAATGCGATAAATGAAAAATAACTTTTAGGACATACACAAAAGCAGTAATTCTTATAAGAAATTTCATAACTTTTAGGGCCAAAATCCATCTCCGAGTTATACATATTATAAAAGTTTCCCTAGCCACACCCTGGTAGAGTAGCAGTTACGTCAATCACCTCTGAAGGAGTCCAAGTCACATAGCTTTGGGTTTGAGTCCCTGTTGGGATGGGGGTGGGGACAATCAGTGTGAACTAAACAAAAATAAAATAAAATGTTTCTTCCTCCTCTCTCTTCCTGCCTGCCTACTCACTTTCATTCCTACCTGCAAGTTTCCTTTAAAAAAGTTTCCCTAGAGTCCCACAAATATACAAATACATATACAGATTTTTTTTTAAATCAACATAGTCACTCCAAGAGGGATTTGAACAACAAAAATATTGAAGTCAAGTCTTAACTCTAAAATGTGTGCTTTTACAACTATCTGCTCAGCTCAAAATCTATGTTGGCTTCTGTGAGTGTCACTTTGTGTCTGAACCAAAGAATTTGAATTTCTTTAGATCAAAAGAAAGCAGAAAAAATATTTTGAGTTGTTACTTAAAATTCTTTGGAAAAGGTGTTAAGGAAATTTTCATGAGGAACACAAGTGCTCTAAGAAAAAAGTGGTCAGATATAAAGATTTTGAAAAACATGAGTAAACCATATAGACACAGACTCGTAGTAGGGAGGGTAAGAGATCAGTGAATAAAAGTGCATGACATACACTGGTAAGATGAAATGGGGGGTCTGGGTCTAGGAATTGGCCCCGCCCAGTACAGAGGTACAGGTAGTAATCAGAACCAATAATCAGAGGTATGCAGGAGGATACTGAGAAACATGAGTGTGAGTGAATTGAATTAGATTAGGAGGCATTGTTATATAGCCTTACTTAAAATAATGATATTCTTTGCTTATCTACTATTTATCATAGTGTCATCAACTACCCATAGATATTTAATGATTTTCTGTAACTTAGCAGATATGATGATGCCTCATTTTACTCATTGTATGAACAGATCCCTAACATTTATTTCATGTCAGGGATTTAAGAAGAGCAGTACACATGCCCAGGCATCTTTGTAAGGTAGCACACATACTTATTGCAATAGTTCTTATGGATTGCCTGTGACTGTGTGGCTAAATCCAAACACTCCTTTAGAAAACACCTAATTTAGTATACACATTAGTAGTCGTATTATAAAAAGGATGATAATTTTTAAAGGGCATTCTAGTGTCATCAGGGAACTGCTCTTTTTAAGTGTCATACCATTATAGTCAGCAACTGTCACTAAGAAGGCAGCCATCTGTCATTATTGTCAAAATGAACACTCATTGACATTACTTAAGTGAACTTGGTTAGCATTTTTCACTCTTGTTTAGTTATTATGTCTCCAACTGGCCATTTGCATAAAAGCCTACTGGCAAAGTCTAACATGGAATTTTAAAATTAGGTTTCATTTCAAGCATTATTTGGATTTCTTTAATGGAAAAAAAGAAGCAAGAGCTACAAAAAAGTAATTTTTTCCCCATCAGAAATATTGCCTAGTTTATAACCATGAATATCAGTAGATGACAAGTCAATAAGTTTTACATTTGCAGCTTCTAAAATCCATCACCAGATCTAAGACAAATCTATATGTATTGTTTTCGTATGTAGTGCCAGCAAGAAAAAGTCAGCTTTGGGAGTGATACTAGCAAGTAGAAAAAAAAGGGGTGGGGGGGGAGTCTATTATACAGTTATAAATAATATCTTAACTTTAATTTAGAAAACAATTTTTAAGGAAACTATAAAAGATTCAATGATTTCCTTTTAACGACAGGATTCAGTGCCTCCTTCCTTTACCTTGAGTATTTCTGTCTTTTTTTTTTGCATTTGGAAGTCACTGCCTTTCACTCTATTCATCTTTTCCCAATTTTATACTCTTAAGATAAATTTTAGACATATAACAAATTGCCCATTAAATAGCTGGCCTTGTCAAATTGATAGGCAGGAAGGGAAAAAATTACTCACTTCTAAAGGTCCATTTACTTATTAATGACAGGGTAGGTTACTATATTTTCTCTGTATGAATTACTTCATCAAAGGTAGAGAGCCTGGCAAGAGAGGAGTGGGATGAAAGGTAGGCTTTTGGAACACTACTTAAAAAACCTATGACTTAGATTCCATTCGTTATAAAAATGTTTTTCAAATATATAGCTTCTATTTTACAAAGAGCTTCGAGGGAAGAAAAAGAGCTGATCCAGTAACTCTACTACCTGTGGTTCTGGAACATTACTGGAAAACCTATTCCATTACTTATTACCTGTGAGATTATCGGTGAAACACTTCATCTTCTGGAATCTTAGTTTTCTCATCTAAAAGGGGGTTAAACATAATTATTGGATGGTACTATTTTGAGAATAAGCTATATAAAATTCTTATCATGGTTAGAACAGAAATAAATCATTGGTAGCTAATATTGTTATTATCATCAATGATCCAATTATTGGGTGATGTTTATAAATTGCATTTATCCAATGGATGATGTTATACATAGTTAAGTTTACATATATCTTTGTTATCTTTATTATGAAGCTTATCATTTGATGGATGATACAAATTATATATTTGTTTTAATGCTGTGTAATTGATTTTATATTTACAGAACCATTGTTTCCAACTGATCCACTGTCAAATTTTTAGGGATTACTTTTTCTAATACTGCATTCCTTGGGCACAGGGTATACAACTTAAAAAACCAACAGTCACTGGTATCTTTTTATGTTCACTACATCAACATGATAAATATCTTGCCAAAAATTTGTATGTGAGAAAACCAAAACCAAAACCAGCATTTACTATGAATTCTGACTAATTTCTATTTTCCTACGCAGACAAGATTATCTAATTTAACCACTGATCTGCTTACATCCCCGTAGTGATTCTCCCTGATTTTAGGAACAAGAAATTTTGCAGGTCAAGACTCATCTCACTGATAAAAGGCCAGTCACACTGTCTTTCTTTCCATTCATTAAAAATGGTCATATTACTTGCTGTTCCCTCTAACAGAAAGCCTCTTCTAAGTTTCTCTTCATTTAGGTCACTCCTATACATCTTCTAATACTGACTTACACATTATTTCCCTAATAAAGCCATCACAGATAAACTACCACACTCAACTCCAGAACCTTCCCTCTCATAATATCACTTTTTGTTTTCTGAAAGATAACAATGAAATATCCTTAATGAAACTTATCTTAAATAAGGTATGTGTGTATAAACTTAAATTTTTCCATGTACGTGAATTTTTAGATAACTGGGACTGTATATCAAGATGAATTTGGATTATTTAAAACCAGCATCTGTCATGATTTTGAAAACAAAATTTATCTTTGTGAATACCTCTGTGATCACACCACCCAGCATTTCTATTCTGAGGTATCTGCTGGAAGTAAACGGAAGCACGTGTTCACACAAAGATCTGCATAATAATATTCACAGCAGCTTTTTTCTTAATGGATCCAAACTAGGAATGATAGTGGTGACTTCATCATATGCTCAAGTTACTAGAAATCACTGAATCGTTATAAAATTGAAAAATTAAAGTTAGGGAAAAATAATGAGAGTGATATACTTCATGCAGAGCATTTTGTACAACATTAGGCACACAGTAAAAACATCAATAAAACATGGCTAAGACTATTTTTAAAAAACAACTCTATGGTGCATACGTATAACCAGTTTTGTCACTAAATGTCAAGATTTGATGAAAACAAATGTTATTGCTTCAAAGCTGACTCTCCATTTGATTCTTCGTCACAAATGCTTTTCTTACATGCATAGCTATGAAAGATATAAAGAATTAATCATTATGATTGTCTTAAAGGAGACATCACACATATATTCATTTAAGTATAATGCAAAACAGTATATGACTGGGACCAGGAGAGTGGTAATGCTTCTTAAGTTATATGTTTTTAATTCTTGGCTGGAGTAGCTAAGATTAAATTGGAGCAACATTTTTTTTTTAACTAAGCCCTTTAATACATACATATGCACCTACACACATGTATGTCCATTTATTAATACATACACAATTTTGTTCACTCATTAACCATATGTATGCTACTCTTAATAAAACTCTCATAATTATCAATGTCTATAATATCAGTGTAGATGATTTTTTAACAGCCTGATCTCTCAGCTTTCAAACTTCCTTTTCTCCCATGAGCTTCTCCTTAATCAACTATCCCATGACCACATGCTAAATTAGTCATTGCCAATATATGCTTGATCATTCTTCAATGATAATAGGTTTCAAGCATTTCACTCTCTGAAGATTACACTCCCAGAGACCAATAGGCACATGAAAAGATATTCTTTCTCTCATTATTGGGTAAATGCAAATCAAAACAACCATGAGATATAACCTCATACCTGGGAGAATGGCTATTATCTAAAAGACTGGAAACAACAAATGTTGGTGGGGAGATGAAGAAAACAGAACCTTTTAATACTGTTGGTGGGAGTGTAAATCGGTGCAACCTTTATGGAAAGCAGTATGGAGACTACTAAAAAAACTGAGAATGGAAATCCCATATAATATCATCATCCCACTTCTGGGTATTTATCCAAAACCCACAAATTTACAGAGATATGTGCACCCCCATGTTTATTGCAATACTATTTGTATGCAGAATGGAATACTACACAGCCCTATAAAGGATGAATCCTCTCATTTGTGACAGCATGGATGGAACTAAAGGGGATGATGTTAAGTGAAATGTCAGAAGGAGAAAGACAAATACTGGATGATCTCACTTATAGTTGTACTATAAAGAAACAAAGGAAACAAACAGACAAAATAAAAATCAACTCTGACACTGACAATAGAACTGAGGTTACCATTAGGGAATAGGGTCAGGGGCAAGAGCAAGTGGTGGTTAGGGCTGATGGACAGACATGAAGGACTTTTGGTAATTTGTTTATGGGCATGGTGTATTGTCATACATATAATGAATGGTGAACCTCCACATACGGGTTTATGACATTTTGTAAATCAAAGTGACCTCAATAAATATTTTAAAAAATAATAAATTAAAAAAAATTTTAGACCTTCCAGTACCCAGACTTCAAGAATTCTTTGACCTTACATGGACCAACAGTCTTTTAGTTCTACCAGGTTTATGTATGTTTCCCACTCCTCTAAAGCCACTGTAATATCCTTACTAGCCACAGTACTCAGATTAGAGTCCGCATTACAACATCACAACTCCTGACATAAGCCCTCCTCTCTGATTTACTGTTTTTACCACTTCTGAGTATTTTGCCTTTTTTAAGCTATATTGAAGTAGCAGTGCATTATAATATTATACGGGTTTAAAGTGTGCATCATTGTAAATCAACATCTATTTTGACCTTTGTTTCATAACACATCTCAAATACTCAGTTGAAATAATTTGAAGTCTGATCTGAAATATGATCATGTTGGTGGAGTGTTGGAATGGACTGGAAGTAGTCACTAAAAGAAGAAGAGGAATATAATATTAGAGTTCCAGAAAAATATGACTCACTGCTGTAGTGATTGAAAAATCATATATGAGATGTGTCTGAAAAATCAAATATGGAGAATAGTCACATTTCTAAACTATTTTTGAATTTTCCATCTTATAATACAAAATCCTTAATAGTCTAGTATTTTAACAAATTAGAGCTAACTAAAAACTAAATTTTAAATCTTTTAAGAAATAACTTAAAAGTTATTTCTCTTAATGCTGCATAACTTGAGACATATAAACACTCTTCCCCAACCTCCCCAGCCCTCGCTACCTATTTTATTTACAGTTCTGTTACGGTATACAGTACCAAAGAGTAAAATGTGCATATTTAAAGTATACAATCTGATAAGTTTTGATGTAAAAAATACTTATAAAGTTATCACCACTGACAAAATAATGAGCATATCCCATCACCCTCAAAAGCAAGGAAAGAAATCTGAGCTTTTGTCTCAAATGTACATTGTTAAAGAACATGGTATTATAACATGATCAGTTTGAGCTCTGCTTGCTTTCCTCCCAGGGGTAAGAAAATCCTGGTTTCAAGTTCTGAAGTCTATTATCTAAAAGGTTTGTCAGTACAGTTACCATATAAGTATTGTGCTAAAATCTGAGAAGCTAGCTAAATATATTTGTTTCTTGACATCTAATATACAGCCAACAATGAGTTAGTTCCATCTGCTTTAGGCTTGTGCTGCATAATGAATGTCATTCAGTGACAGCTTAATTCTGTTGTGCTGATTTTCTCAAACCTGAATTTTATGGCAATACAGTCTCTCTCTCTCTCTCTCTCTCTCTCTCTCTCTCTCTCTCTCTCTCTCTCTCTCTCTCTCTCTCTCTCTCTCTCTCTCTGCCTCTCCTTTACCTTTATATGCATGATAGAATGTATAATTACAGTTGAAATTAGCCTAATCCATTCTCTACCTAATGAGCTGAACTAATATTAAACCCAAAATGGAAAGGAATTCAGCATATTTTAACTCTTCTTTATTCTGGCATGATTTTATTTTTACAGCTTCACTTAGCTTGATCCCTTACCACCCTCCCTTTCATTCTAGCACATACTCTAAATTAATTCATTTCATAATCTCATGAGTTCAAGTCAACGGCTTTTGACCTGGAAATAAAAATGTTATGATTATTAAACCACAAGAAGATAACTGGCAATTTAAATTTCAGTATTTGCATTATAATGCACATGTAGAGAGAACATTTTGATAATGATTTATCTTTGGATAAAATAGGTTATCTAAAGGAGAGTGAATGGAAAAGTCTGAGATGGTTGAAAAACATTACCTCTTTTATTGATATCAAAACTCATATTATTCTATGCATTAAATATTAAAACGCATACCATAAAGAATAAATAAAATGTACTCATTAAGCTCTCTCTCTCTCTTTTTTTTTTGGTATACCAATCTCTTAAAAAATATGATTTTGACAAGTAATAAGAAAATGTGAAATTGGTTATACTGAAAGCATCTGAGTTCTAGAAGCAAATCAGAGAATGCCTATTTGCTAAACATATTTAATGTATGAAATGATCATTTAAGCATGACATGGATGACACAAAAACATATAAATTTGGTTTCCAGTTTCAAATAAGTTTTCAGCTTGTTCAGATAAGATAATGCATACAGAAAATATTGGATGGCATAATAGAAGAGGCATAGAACTTGAACAAACAAAATAAAGGAAAATATTATTTAATATTTTAAGATAATACATTAGGCTAGGTCTAAAGAAAAATTTAATTATATAGACAAAAACATGAGTCATGGTACTTTCATTTCAGGTTAATTTTTGAACAGCTTCTTTCAGAATCACCTTCCTGCAGAAAACCCTTATAAACTCTGGCAGAAACACTACCTGAAAGCACTAGAGAATGGCCAAAATTAAAAGCTAACCGGATAAAAGCAATTCCTGGAGAAAAAATTCTTGCCTGAGGGCACTCCCCAATTCTAGTGAGTCTTCTAGAACTAAGAGAGAATGTAGAGTCACAAGACAGAGTTTGGGTGTGCTAAAAGAGCTGAAAGGTGTGGGAACTCTGGAATTTAGGAGCCACAAATGGGGAAGTCATCAAGTATGCATAGACCTTCTGCCAACATTATTGGATAGTTCCAGAATATGGGTCATAAAACAGGACAAAGAGATGAAAGCCTGAAAGAAGTGAAGAATTTCCATCATGGCTGGTGGGTGGCTAGTTTAACAGGTGTGGCATGGACAGGAAGAGAGAGGAGAGAGGAGAGAGAGAGGGAGAGGAAGAAGGAGGAGGAGGAGGGGGTAGGGGGAAGAGGAGAGGGAAGAAGAGGAGGGGGGGGTGTCAGAGAGCAAGAGCAAGAGATATCAGACTCTCCACATTACATCCACAATAGGTACTATGTAATAAACTTGTGCTAATTGCGCACAGAAACAGAGAAACATGATTTAATTTTAAAAGTACTACATTTACTAAAAACCTAACACTAATGTTATGTTTAACTAGGAAATACTGAATCCCTTTCCCCTAAGAGTGAGAAAAATGCAGAGTCTGCTCTCTATTCAATTTGTATGGAAGTTCCCAGAAGTTTTGTGAAAAAAAAAAAAAAAAGAAATAGCATAAAAATTAGAAAAGAAGTAAAACTGTATTTACTCATGCACGGCATGATTATCTATGTAGAAAACCCTAAAGATTCCGTTTTGAATCTACTGTTAAAGTAAGTGATTTCAGCAAGGTCAGAGGATACAGGATTCATTACAAAATCACTTGTACTTTTAGATACTAGCAATGAAAAATTAAAAAATAAATTTACAGTAACATGGAAATGCTCAAAATACTTACAAATAAATTTAATAAAACATTTGAAGATCTTAACCATGAAGAGGACACAGCATTGAGAAGAAAACTTAATGAAGATTTGAATAAATGAAGAAATAGCATGGCTGAAATTGGAAGGTCAGGTTGTAAATTCTACCCAAACTGTTATGTAGATTAAATTCGATGTGAATAATGATTCAAGCAGGGAACTTGCTGCTGAAATTAGTATTTTGAATCTAAAAGGTATATGAAGATAAAGAGGTCTTAAAATGAACTTAGAAAAGTGTAACCATATTGGAGGACCTATATTACCTGACTTAAAGACTCAATATAAAGTTATGGTAATCTTTGCATAAAATAGACAATTGTTCAATGCAACAGAACAGAGCATACAGAAATAGACACTCATTTATATAGATAATTGCTATTTGACCAAAGCATGCATGTTTGTGTGTGCATACAGGTATCAATGGGAAAAATCTTGGTAACAAACAGTGCTAGGATAATCAAGATATGGAAGATAAATGAACTTTGACCTTACTTCACAACCTCCCCCAAATTAATACAATATGGATCATAGACACAACTATAAAAAAGCAAAACATAACACTTCACAAAGAAAACAGAAGAATATCTTGATTAATTTGGAGGAGACAAAGATTTCTCAGTCAAATCACAGAAAAAAGTAACCATAATAGAGTAAAAAAAAAGTATGTTAGATATCGTCAAAATTAAAACTTTTGCTCATCAAAATACAATTAAGAAATTGATTAACTTGTTGTGGTAAAAATTAAGTCACAGACTGGAAAAATTACTTGCAAATTACATGTGTGACAAAATATGGGTATCCAGAATATATAAAGAATTCCCTAAACTCAATAATAAAAACTACTGAATCAAAATAATCAAAAAATACTGAAGAGGCACATCACAAAATCGATTTGAAAAATGGCTACACCATAAAAGACTGACATCACTGAATACTGGAAAGACTGTGGAAGAACTGAAGAAAGCAAAATGCAATGCTTTCTGCTGTGTAAATTAACACATAAATTTAAAAACTATGAGTAAATTTTTAATATAATTAATCATACACAACTTGCCTTGGTGGAATAGCAGCTGGGGCAGTCTACATACAGCCCAAGGACCTGGGTTAGCATCCAGGCCCAGAAGGAACAACCAAGATGAACAACTACATAAAATAAATGAAAACTTCTTCCTCTCTCTTCCTGCCTGCCTGCTTCTGTTCACTTTCATTGCTGCCTGCACCATTCCTTTAAAAAAAAGTAAATTGATCCTACATATATACTACAATGGAATAATTAAAGTCCAAAGTATTTCTTTAAAAGAAATCATTTAAAATATTCACTAAAAGGTTTGTATAATAATGCTAATAGCAACTTTATTCATAAAACCCCAAAACTAGTTGCAACTAAATGTTCATCCATAGGATAATGTATAACTAAATTGTAGTGAATCATATAAAGACAGACTATTCAATTATATATATATATGCATATATAAAAATATGTATAAAACAAACGTCAACATCATGGATATTACAATGAGCAAAAGAATCTGGACAGAAAATGTTATATACTATATTATCTTATTTATATGAGTTTCAAGAACAGAAAAAAAAAATTTCCTGGGAAGACAAATTTACAAAGCAGTTCTTCGGGTTGTTAGAGAGGTAAGAGGGAAGGGGCACAAGGAAAGTCTGTGGGATGATGGAAATACTATACATCTTATTGGAGGTGTGGGTTTTATGAGAGTATGGAAATACATATAATTGTCAAAATGTATCATACCTGAGAGTTAAAATCTTTGAATTTCAGGGTACATAAATTTCAACAGAGAGAATCAAGAAAATACTGAACTAAATTTGGGAATCATCCTCTGATTTGAGTTAGCAATTTCTGAAACTATTTCATTTGTGTCTAGGTTTGAGGAAATGAGTTGATACACTAAAGGTGCAGGGAGTTGATGCAGATTATACAGAGGCTGTGCTAAATTATACCCATACTACCAGTGTATGACAGTTCCTGTTCAGCATGCTCATCAGAACTAAGTATTTCCTCTCATTCTAGAAGCAAGCCGAAGTTTGGTTTCCACCACACAAATTGGTTTGGAGACTCTGTGGAGGATGCCAGTTGCACAGAGCATAAAATTTAGAATAAATAGATCTCTGGGAAGTCTCAGCATGTGAAGAAAAACCAGTAAGTTCGAAGGAGAAAGCTACCAATAGAATTGAAGGGCAAAGATAGCAGTCACATGCAACTAAGGGGAAAGAGTCACCATTTGAATTGAGAACAACTTAAATACTAAATCTGATCAATGAATTTGCCTCTGAAATTTCTAGAACTTAGAGCAAAAAGCATTGGAAAGTTATTAGTTTGTCTCATGCAAGAAATAAAAACATAATCATCAATCCCTTAAGTCAAAAAATACTTATCTCTGGGAAGAAGCAAGTTTTATATAACTAATTTCATAGGTGATACACACAGAATAACATCAGCAGTATCTATAAATAGAGCTAGAGTAAATGGAGTAGCTTCCCTTAATTTGTAAGTGCACATGTATCTGAATACATATTCTTGGTAAATATATGTCCCAAAAAAGGCTAGGGTTCCCTCCTGCTACCTTTTCTGAAGATTTTCCCTACTCTTCTGCATGCTCACTTACCCTTTCCTGGAAGTAACCACTATTCTAAGTCCAATACATAACATACCAGAACTGGAGTGATGTACTTGCCTAAATATCTACTTATATACTGAAATTCATAGTATTGTTTATTGTATGTTTTTCAGAGTGAAAATCATTTTTGACATGTTTTTCAACACGCAATATGCTTTGCAGTTCTGTCTGGGTCATATATTTGCATGGCATTCTATATGCTGGATATACCAGTTAACTGAGCTATGCCATTTTTGATGGTCCAGTAAGTGGCTTCTGTTATGAACAATATCTAAATGAACATCCATATATAGAATCTTCTTCATGTTCGTGGGATTTTTTTTTTTTTTTACAAAATATACAAACGTAAATTAAAAATTTCTGCATCATTTTATTTTTAAGATTCTGTCAAATGGTATTTCAAATTGTTTGGACCTAGGTATACACATGACAGAATTACAGAACCCCGATCAATACACATATTTTCCAATTTCTAAATTATTGCCAACTCAGTGGTTGAAAATAATCACATTATTTTATTTTATCTTTTTATGCTGACTAATAGAATTGACTATCACTTCATGTATTTAATTGTAACTTATATTTCCCTTTCTTTGATTCTCTTGGTCTTATTTCTTGCCTGTTATCTCATTCACTTGCTTCCCCTTTCTTTTTTAATTTGTAATAATTCCTTAAATAATATAGAATCTAAATATATACTTCCTCTCTTCCTACTAAATTATTCAAAAAAATGATTCAAATTTTCTTCCTTAACAATTTACCACAAATTTAGCAGCTTAACGCAATTTAAGCTTGTTAGCTAACAGTCCTGTAGGTCTGATATAGGTCTTACTGGGTTAAAATCAAAGAGTCAGCAGGGCTGCATTCCTTCCTGGAGACTAGGAGAGAATTCTTTTCCTGCTCTTTTGAGTTGAAGGCAAATTCAGTTCCTTGCATTTGTAAGAACTTGTTTCTTTGCTGACTGGCAGCTAAGACTGTTCCCAGCTTCTAGAATCTGCAGCTTTCTTTGGTTCTTGTTCCAGTTGCTCCATTTTCAAAGCCAGTCATGGCAGGTCAAGTCCCTGTCACACTTCAAGTCTCCCTTATTCTTCCATCTTACATATCTGACCCACTTGAGGAAGGTTCTCCTTTCTTAATCACATATTAGTTTGGTACATCGACATAGCCAGGATAATTTCATCATTGCAAGATGATTAGTGTAAATCTGCAAAGTCCCTTTTGCCTTATAAGGAAACATTTACAAAGGACCCTTTGTTTATCTTTAAAAATCATCTTGTCTAATCATTAACATTACTCAACCATATAAAACCAAATCTGCTTATCTAGTTCTAGGAACAATCATACTGAGATCTGGGGTTTTATTAAATTTAATCATTATTTTGAGATAACCTGGCATCTTTTTGATATTAAATTTTTCCAGCAATGAAAGGAGTATAGCGTTCTACTTAAAAGGTCTTCCTTGAAGTTGTTCAATAATCTTTCACTGACTCTCTGTAAATGTCTTTCATTCTTAGTAATTATCCTGTTAAAAAAAATTTAGTAAGCTCTTTTTGCCATACATTCTTGAACTGATTATCTGTCTATAGGAAAACTGATCATTTCCTTACTTCTTCCTTTATACGGAAAACTTAATCTGCCCACTGATGATATATACAAGGTTGTGAATTGATTCTTGTGTATTTTACTCAGGATATAAACTATCACTGCAAATTATCAATACCCATTTTTAAAGTATTATTCAAATCTCCTATTTTTATGACATCTTATTATAATAGTAAGCACTACCAATTTAATGGAGGCTAACAGATGAGGTATGCTTCCTATAATTCTAACTTAACCCACATTCACTATGATTCATGACAGCTACTACAATCTTCTGGTTCAGATCCCCTATCAAGTT
Organism: Solenodon paradoxus; assembly: GCA_004363575.1. NCBI lineage: Eukaryota > Metazoa > Chordata > Mammalia > Eulipotyphla > Solenodontidae > Solenodon > Solenodon paradoxus. The sequence goes on from RJWH01004663.1 coordinate 98,712, forward strand.
GTGGGACAAAGGAATACACAGACGTTAGGTAGCAAGAGGGAAAACTGGGTAGATCCTTTTGGCTTTCTTCCTAAAAGTCTTTCTTTATTTCTTGTCAGAATCCCAGTGCCACTAAAAAAAAAGAAAAAAAGAGAAAAAAGAAAGAAACTGTGCCCTTTGCAACAATCTGGATGGAACTGAAGGGGATCATGTTAAGTGAAGAAAGTTAGAAAGAGAAAGAGAAAAACAGGATGGTTTCACTCATGTGGAATATAATGAAATGAAACAAATGAACAGATAAACTCAGTAAGAACTTTCAGGACACAAGATGATGACTGCCAGGGAGTAGGTGCACAGGGAAAGGAAAGAGGGAACAACAAGGTGGGGGGGTAAAGGACTCTAGAATGCTGGTGGTTGGTGTGGTGTGAAATATAGATTGAGATGAAATTTCAATATCCAAAAATAAATATAACATTGTGAACAAAAGAGATAATAAATATTGTTAAAAAAAAAAAAAAAAGAGAGAAAATAAAAGAATCCCAGTCTTTGTTTTTCAAAAGAACAGGCAGCTATGGCTTTAGGGAAAGTGGGACTGACTTCAGGCCTTGGGGTTCACTGCAGGAAGCACAACCGTGTAGCTTCTTTTCTTTCATCAGTTATGATTTAGGTTCGTGTTTATGAAAGCATCCACGCATACAGAACCAGATCAGTGGCTATAGGATTAGATTCGCCAGTCTTGTTTTTCAGCATTGTGTTAACTAGGGTGCATTTACAAAAAGCACAAACATCTCAAAGCTTCCTTATTCTCCCAATATCACCTTTCTTTTTTTTTCCCCAAAATTTATATTAATCTTCAGTGGAAGATTCAATCGGATACAAATTATTCAATTATATCAAGAGGCACATAAGAATATACTATCTCTAGAGACTAAAAATCAACAGCAACTTTTGTTTCATTCAATGTAATTTATGCAATTTTGTTTTAAAGGCAAACAAAAATAATTTATAAACAATGTGAAAGATGATTGTAAGGTTTTTTCTGGGCTCCGCGAGGAGAAAATTTCAATCAGACAGAAAGCAGAATAGTCAGGGCTTTATTGGACTTTGCGCTCCCGGGCGAAACTCCCAAGTCCGCAAAACGGGCCTGGGGAAGTCACGCGCAGAACAAAGGGGTACCGGCTCTTTTAAGCAGAGGAATTTCGCGGGCTTCCCATATCACGATTGG